>KQ061700.1:5955-36210 GCA_001008035.1 Atkinsonella texensis
TTGTGGGTACTGCATTCCTCCGCCTTAGCTCTATTGTGGGCCTGTAACGCGACCTCCCTGGGTCCCGTCTAGGACCTAGTCTCCTCCTTTCCTTGACCTAGCTTGGGCCAAAGCCTAAGCCCGTGACAGTACTGCATTCCTCCGCCTTGGCTCTGTCGCGGGCCTGTGACGCGACCTCCCCGGGTCCCGTCTGGGACCTGGTCTCCTCCTTTCCTTGACCCAGCTTGGGCCAAAGCCCAAGCCCGTGACAACTTTTAGCTTTTAGAATTAGCTTTCTAATAGTCTACTACTCTTTTTAAACATTATAAGAATTAATAGAGTTCTAGTATATAGGAAAATCCCTAGTAATTAGTGTATTACTCTTTTAAGGGCTTCTATTAACAAATTTATACTATATAAAAGTAAATAACTATATTTTTGCTTCCTTTTCTAGTAATAGAGTGCCTTAATGTATATACTTTAGATTTACTTAAGTGAAGGTATAAAACTATTAAATAAGAGCTAATTCCTTTTCTATTAAAGGAAAGGTCTCTAGGTCTCTAACAGGTAGATACTTTAGTGGGCTAAAGTTAGACATCTAATTGTTGTATTAGGCTATATAAGGTTGTAACTATAAGAGCAATTGCTACTATCTATTACGTGCTAGATCTAGTTAAGTAGTAAGTAGATTTATCCCTAGGGTGTATAAATCTAGAGGTGTTTATTTAGAGAGTTATAAAAGTAAAATTATAATAGGGTCTAAGATGTATATATAATAGTTAATAATATTGTTGTTCTCTCTCTAACTAGTTAGTGTAAGGAGCCTTTTATACTAATGTGGAGTCACGTGGATTAGACTGAGGTTGGATTCGACCGTGCATAGTCAGATGTGATAGTGAGGTGGTCAAGTCCGACTGGTGTTATGTAACAGATGTGACGGTGAGGTGGTCAAGTCCGACTGGTGTTATGTAACAATAACGGTTTCTTTATAGTAGCTATAATAGCAAGGCATTAATTATTGTGCCTTATGTGTGCGAGTAGTATCGTAATGTAACATAACAAATTTTACGTTAATTTTAAAGTTATCGCTATAATATCTACATTATTGCTAGAGACCTTATTCTTGCATTATTATTATTATTATTATTATTATTATTATTATTATGAACTTAAATAACTAACTAGAATAGAAAGAAATCTCTAGAGTACATTTATGTGTGGATCTCACCAAAAGTGACTTTACTGGATTCGGATAGGTCTAGTGGGAAATTTGAAAGCTCCAGTGGGAAATTGATGTGCCCCGTGGAGTAACTCATTATATCAATTGCCGATCAATATCTTGCTGCGGGGTATAAAAGCTCATGAGAGATTAGAAGGACGGAGTACGTACTATACCGTCCTAGGTACAACAAGTAACGTAGCGTATTCCCTGGATATCCCCGTTATTTCAGCATATACGGAGTAGAGTACGAAGTAGTCAATGTAATCAACTCCTGCCCTGTCTCCGATCGAATGCCGACACGCCAATTCGCCAATTGTCACCGAACCGTCCGAAAACACTTCATCTCACCTGACTAATACCCCAGTCAAAATCTCCTTGAACTCCAAGCTCCGATAAGATTCTCACCTCCGTTGTCATAACAATGCTGTCGCCAACATTCCAAACCACTTTTCTACGCCTTCCCTCACGAGGGCTGCGCCAATTGCATCTTCAATTCTGCTCGTAGTCAACTCAGGATCTATCTTCATCATCGGCCTCAAGCAAGAGTGCCAAGGGGATCCAGTCGTCGACGCCAGTCAAGTCTGCATCCAGCCCAGCGGCAGCCTACACAGTATCTATCAGACCTCGATGGCGGCGTCTGGGTCCACTGAGCAGAGCCGCAGATGCGTATCGTCATTCTCAGAACAAAAGACCATGTATGACGCAGGCCGTCGGTGCTGTGGTCATTTACCTATGTGCAGATCTAAGCCCGCAGAGCATCGGTGGTCGAGAATACGATCCTATCAGAACGGGATGAACGCTATTCGTTGGTATAGTGGCAGCCATTCCTCATTTTCACTGGCAAGTTCCGGACCTAGCACTCACGTTCCATGCTCCATGTACGGCGTCTGTTTACGCCAGGCATCACAGGTTCGTCTTTCTATCCTTCCATTTCAACTATGTTTCCAAATTCCTCTCTGGCCACGAAGGTGGTCGTCAATCAGCTTTTTCTCACTCCAGCTTTCAACACATAGTTCTTTGGCGCACAGGCTCTCTTGGCGGGGGAGTCCCTTGGTGCAACCATTCAGCGGATCAAGGACACTGTGCCCACGAGTTGGGTCAACGCGTTCAAGGTCTGGCCAGCGACTGTAGCGTTCAGCATGGCGTTTTTGCCATTTGAGTTTAGAAGCATTTTCTCAGGGTTTGTCGCTGTTGGGTGGCAGACATATTTGAGTTACCTGAATAGGCACGCCGAGTTATTAGAGGAAGCACGAAGGATGTTATCGGGGATAGCGTCCTCGACGGATGAGGTGATTGAACATGTAGTTGGTGACATCTGAGGTCAAGTTGCCGCAATAGTAGCCTGATAGCGGAGGGGCTGTCTGTTTTACAAAAAATAAAAAATAAAAAAAAATAAAAACCGGTTGATGGTGATATTCATTTGGCATTATAGACATAGGTCATGCAGAGACTTGACTTCACAGCACATGGCCTGAGGTGTGACTGTGGTATTAATGGCATGGGCACCTGATATCCCTCACCTAATGGTTGCGCGATTTATCCTCGGCGCCTTTGAGGCGAGCATTGGGCCGAGATTTGTGGCAATCACGTAGGTGTGGTGGCCGGGACGGTAGGCTGTGATACTCTCTGTTGCCCATTGCTCTGTGCTGACAAGGTGGCAGGGAGCAAACAAGGAGAATCGGCTCATGGTATCCTGTGAACGGTCTAATCTGGGTGGTAAGTCGACATTGACACATCGGAGGCGAAGGAGTGACGTGTATTCGTAAATAGTTTGGGGTGCCTCATTATATATGGACTTGTGAACATTAATCCGGGTATGCGGTCATATCAGGCAAGTTGCCAACAGATTTTATTATTTTTGAAGGCGTGACCGACATATTCCTCAGCTTATCTTTTTATTTCTCGGCGTCATGACCGTCGTTTGTTTCGGGCATCATGTTTTACTGAAGTTTCTCAGCAACGACGATAAAGTCATTTCCGTAGAGAAGTTGCGGAAACCGCATGGTGTCATATCCCGCGAGTGGCGTTTCACCCACTTCCTAGAAATACTTAAGATCTATAGGTCTGGGCAATGCAAGAGAGTGCAGACCTAAAAGGCAGTCAGTCTGTCTACGCTGAGAAATATTGTTGACAAGACGTTTACAGACGCAACTGATTCTCGAGACTCAGGATTTCATCTTTGTGTTATAGATGGCATAAGGTACATGAAATATTGTTCCACTCATGGTTCTAAAAGGATTTAATATCTCTTTTTAAAGCCAAGTCTTTAAATTGTGTTATATTGAGGGACTTTTATATTATACGGACATTCACGGCTTGGGTAGAACAGTTTAAAGACTCGGAGTTTTCAGAATACCCACGGTTGCAGCAGCGAAATAGAATGCGGTGGATGTGTATATTCGTGTTGGCCGTGGTTACGTTCTTCTTCGACGCTCCACAACTAGTTTCCTGATTCAGGCAGAGCGTAGTACTGAGGCCAATTGGATGCAAGACACCCACCACCCACCACCTACCTGTATGCACCCGCTTTGCCATTGTACGGATATGACAGTGTGAATTAGTGGCATGTGCGGCAGAACGCTCCTGCTGTTTGCACTGCCCCCGCCGTGCGCCAACCCAGTGCTCCACCTCCACTTCCACCTCAGCTGTCTGGTCGCATTCGCCAACAACCAAGCAAGCCTTTCTTCCATTGTTCATCCAGGTGCATTCGGGACATAAACCTCCGAGTGCTCAAGTGCTTCGACCAAGCTAATCTCGTACCTGTAACCACATTGTTCGCAACAAGGCCACCTCTATGAGACCGTCCTGCTGTACCAACTAGCGCGATTCAGCTTTAGTTGTCCACCCATTTCTACCCAACTGTGCATCGCCATCTTCGAGGCTAACTATCTCGAGTAGCCTACGTCGTCAGCTCGATCAAGCTCCACCGGGCTTATAATCTTCCTCGCTACCTTCGCTTCCCTCTTACTGTACTTTTCCCGAACTCTACAGAGAAACGTGTCTTTTGAAACGCCCTTTGAACTTGAGAAAATGGGACAGGACGGTTATCGAACTGTAGCTTATTTTGTAAACTGGCAAGTCCGCCCTGTTTTATCCGGTATGCGGCACTCAAGCTAATAGCAACTCCGTAGGGCCATCTATGCTCGGAAACACCGTCCCCAGGACCTCCCAGTCGAAAAGCTTACGCATATCCTTTATGCATTCGCCAACGTCAGGAGTGATACCGGAGAAGTGTAGGTTTCATCTTTATAAACCAGGGAGGTGAGCATTTCGGAACTAATCCAAGGCAGATATTTAACAGATACCTGGTCCGACACTGATATCCACTGGGAAGGTGATTCTTGGAACGATACTGGAAACAACCTGTACGGATGTCTCAAGCAACTTAATCTTTTGAAGAAGCGCAACCGCAACCTCAAGGTGCTGTTGTCCACTGGCGGCTGGACTTACAGCGCCAACTTCAAGAGTCCAGCCAGCACTCCGCAAGGAAGAGAAACATTTGCCAAGTCCTGTGTCGAACTGCTCAAGAATTTGGGATTCGACGGCGTTGATATTGATTGGGAATACGCCCAGAACCAAGAAGAAGCGCAGAATTATGTCGACCTCCTTGCTGCTGTGCGACGGGAATTAGACAGCTACGCCGCAAGGTCAGCAAACAACTACCACTTCGAACTAACCGTGGCCTGCCCAGCCGGCGCCACCAATTACGAAAAGTTGCTTATGCCAGAAATGGATCAATACCTGGACTTTTGGAATTTGATGGCCTACGACTACGCCGGATCGTGGGATCAGCGTAGCGGCCATCAGGCAAACTTGTACCCAACTGGCGAGTCGTCCACGCCCTTCTCCACCAGCGCAGCCGTCGATTACTACATAAGCCATGGGGTTGCTCCCTGCAAGATAGTTGTCGGTATGCCTCTATACGGGCGTGCCTTTGAGAATACGGATGGCTTGGGGAAGCCATTCCATGGTGTTGGTGAAGGCACCTGGGAGAATGGCGTTTTTGACTACAAGAAACTTCCTCTGGAAGATTCAGAGGAATGCCATGACGAGAACGCACAGGCGAGCTACTGTTACAATGCGGCTCAAAGAAAGCTTGTGAGCTACGACACGGTTCCCGTGGCCAGGACTAAGGCAGAGTATGTCAAAGAGAAGGGGCTGGGCGGTGCCATGTGGTGGGAGAGTAGTGGTGACAAGTCTGGTGCGGATAGTCTGATTTCGACTGTTGTGGACGCGTTTGAAGGAAATCTGCAGAAGCGGGACAACTGTATCGTCTACCCAGAGACGAAGTACGATAACCTCCGTAACGGCTTCCCGGATCATTAAGGAACGACGCCTCGCATCTGTCGCCTAGAATATGTATTCCTCAACCCTTGACTAGTTTGAGAATAGCACTTCGCTACATAGACGTAAAAAAAACATGGAATGGCACCAAGCGATGTGGACCCTAGTCCTGCTATGCACTGCTGGACGGCATGGGCGGCAATGACGTTGAGCAACAATCGTTTTGTGCCCCTTTGCCTGACATTCGCACCTTTAGCATATTTCAAACCACAAAGAGATTTACACCGAAAACAACAGAACACGAACGAGACTTAGCACTTGCATATGGTAGAAATTTTCTTAGAAAGCGAGAAGAAGTATGCACTAGAATTTTTTAGGCTTTGCACATCACGTTTCGCATGTGGTTATCTCAGCTTGCTGTGCAACTCATTGGGAAACAAAGTTGGGCATGCGCTTTGTCTGAACAGCGCGTTGCTTTCCAGCCTTTGTATCTTATCACAAAAATGGTTTCGAATGTCGATTTTACGCCATATGATGGGTTGGATAGGGCTGTAGCCACGGAAAGTTCTGCCATGAATTTGACTTTACGGTTGAACGTCTTTGCGAACTCTAAAGCCTTTCCTGGAATCTGCAAAAGCGTGCTTTGGCTTGGATTCGCGAAGCAGTATCATGTCTATAAAAAGAAAGAAAAAATGCAGCGGCACACTCGCTTGGCGACCTGTTGATGGGAAATCCCAAGTATACATACAGCAACCATGACATCTACGACCAGGACAGAAACGATGCTGACCCCCTTCACGAGAAAAGACCGCCTTCGGTATTTCATCCAACGACTTCTGAAGAGAGGGATTCCTTCACGTATATCTCCTAGATGCGAGGCTATGAATAAGACTGTTCCTCAACCACCGACGACCATGAATTATGCAGCTGGCAAACATGGTTGCCGCTTCTCCAGTCAATCCTTGGCGAAAAACGTACACGGTTCCCTAGGTACTGGCGTGCTGGGTCAATCTGATGACTTGCAAGGTCGACTGTCACCGGTCCGATTTATAACAGGAAGCATAGACAAGGCTCTTCGTAGAGCGCGAAGCGAGGGAAATCTAAAGCGCTTGTCAGCATCGAATGAAAAGGATGCTGAAAGAGTGCGAAGAATCTTAATCGAGAAATCTCTCGGTGAACGTCAGAACAAGAATTACATTTGAATTCGTCAAATAGAGAAGACGCGACTATTCGTTCAATCTTTTCTTTTTATTCGAGACATGATTTGCCTGTGGCAGCCGTCGAAGGGATAGATGAAAATACGAAGCGCTGGCATATCCGACAGTCCACATGGGGAATGGAGGTCCTCCGAAGATTGGCCTAAACTTCGTCCAACAGAGGTTTCATCTGGGCATTTGCTGTTTTGCGAGGACATGGGTAGCACAAGCAGACTTTGAGGTGTCACGTAGTTGACGCATACCTAGGAGCTGGAGTTCCTGGACGAGAAATGGCAGGCCTCTGCAGCCATAAGAGCTTCGATCGAGAAATTGGGATACCTAGGTGAATAATATATGTCATATTGTGTGACCCTTGCAGAGCCTGATGAACAACGTCCAAGGCTACTAGAGCATCAATTAGCTTTGAAGGCGTACGTTGCACTGGAGGGGATGTCATGTAACGAATACATGCTGATTCTAAAGAGCTATTGTGACAATCGTAGGCCCACAGAGGCACGAATTACATTATGCCTTAGTGACTTCTATTGCTTGGTGCGCACGAATAGACTTTGAGCACAACAAGCAACAGAGGCTCGCAATGCCATTTACGCTTGTTTGATCAACGATTAGCACGATATTTCTTCAAGAGATATCCCTCTCTACGTCAAGCAAAGCTTGGTATGACAATCGCATCCAGGCAGGAGATAGAAGCACATCCGACATTGAGTTCATAGGAAGATCATGGGCCACTGGTTTCTCCGCTGGCGGTGAGAACACTCGCGTCGCATTCATTATCCTCGATACTTTCTGTGTCTAGGGGCTGCTGGTAGGCAAAATTATGCCGCATGGCTGCAAGCGGCATTGCAAATGGAGGCTTGATGGAGATCCTGTCAAGTCGCAGAGGTACTCCCAAGTCGGCGCCTGATCGAGTGAGTTGTACTAATCGAGGCAGGACTGCACCAGAATCGGCCGTCAAAGAGACCTTAGATCACTGCAGCATGATATTTGAGATTGAGCCCAAATATAAAAAGCCTTATCATGTGGATGACTTGCTTGTCTATCTACTCTGTATCCATCCATCTATCACCACGTGACATGGCCGCACAAAGTGGTGGCAGATGGTCCGTGCACGCAGCCTCGAGCTGCGAGTAGAAAAATTTTGACCAAGAAAAAAAGTGCAGAACCTGGCCGTGGCTACAGCGTCGACGAACCGACAACATCTCCGGTCTCACCAAGCCCTATCTGCCGGTTCAAAGCATTGGAGCGATTCGGGTCGAGGCATCATGTCGCACATTGATTACGCTCTTTACGAGTCGCCTGTGGGCTATGCCCTCTTCCAGGTGGTGCACCAGTCCGATGCGGTCGGATTGAAGTTGCAAGAAACTCAGGCCGCCGTTAATGACCTCGCCAAGTTTGGCAAGATGGTCAAGCTGGTCAATTTCAGCCCGTTTCGGTTGGTCTAGATTATGGTAGTGCGAAATGGTCTCTCCCCTTGTGCTGACTCGTAAATCTCAGCGGCCATGTCGAAGCGCTCGAAAATATCAACCTGGTTTCCGAAGGCATTGTCTCCGAATACCTCAAGTCCGTCCTCGAACTCAACCTTCCGAAGAGTGGCAAGAAGTCCAAGGTTGTGCTGGGCGTCTCTGAGAAGAATCTCGCCGGTGCCATCAAGAACGAACTCCCGGGATTGTCCTGCGAAACCGCCGACACCTCTGACATTGTTGCTGATGTTATCCGTGGTCTCCGCCTCCATGCCGACAAGTTGTTGAAGGACTTGAAACCTGGCGATATCGAAAAGGCTGGTCTTGGTATGGGGCACGCCTACTCCCGCGCCAAGGTCAAGTTCAGCGTCACAAAGAACGACAACCACATCATTCAGGCCAGCGCCACCATCGACTTCCAGGACAAGGGTGTCAACCAGTTCTTCATGCGTGTCCGAGAATGGTACGGCTGGCACTTCCCCGAGTTGATCAAGATTGTCTCTGACAACTTGACCTACGCCAAGCTCGTTCTTGCCATTGGTGACAAGAAGACCTTGTCTGATGACAAGCTGCACGATCTTGCCGCCATTCTGGGAGAAGACGGCGAGAAGGCCCAGGCCATCATCGACGCTG
Source organism: Atkinsonella texensis (assembly GCA_001008035.1). Lineage (NCBI taxonomy): Eukaryota > Fungi > Ascomycota > Sordariomycetes > Hypocreales > Clavicipitaceae > Atkinsonella > Atkinsonella texensis. The sequence continues at coordinate 14,751 of KQ061700.1, forward strand.
CCAAGGTTTCCATGGGTCTGGACATCACTCCTGCTGACCTGGAGATTATTTCTGGATTCGCCGAGGCTGTTGTTCAGCAGGCTCAGAATCGCAAGACCACGTCTGCCTACCTGGAGAAGAAGTTGGGTCATGTCGCCCCCAACTTGCAAGCCTTGATCGGTACACCTGTCGCTGCCCGCCTGATATCGCACGCCGGCTCACTCACCACCCTATCAAAATACCCTGCCTCCACACTTCAGATTCTCGGCGCCGAGAAGGCCCTCTTTCGCGCCCTCAAGAGCAAGAGCAATACCCCTAAGTATGGCCTGATCTATCACAGCAGCTTCATCGGCAAGGCCGCCACGCGCAACAAGGGTCGCATTTCAAGGTACCTCGCAAACAAGTGTAGCATGGCTAGCAGAATCGACAATTTCTCTGAGGCGCCCTCGAGGCGATTCGGTGAGGCTCTGAGGCAACAGGTTGAAGACCGCCTGGAATTCTATGCTACAGGCAAGAAGCCTCCTAAGAACTCCGAAGTTATGGTATGCACAAAACACGGCCAAAAGTTCTATACTGCTCTTAATGAAATGGCTAACTTGACATGGTTTAGAAATCCGCTATGGCTGTTCTTGGCGACGGTGTTGATAGGGGCAGCGATGACGAGATGGCCGATGCCGTGGAGCCCTCTTCCTCCAAGAAAGAGAAGAAGGAAAAGAAGGACAAGAAAGAGAAGAAGGACAAGAAGGAAAAGAAGCGCGAGCACGAGGAGGAGGAAGCCGCTCCTGTAAACGACGGCGAAAAGAAGAAGAAAAAGAAGAGAAAGTCCAAGGCAGCTGATGGCGAATAGAATTTTCATTCAACAAGACGGTTTTGCTGAGGTCCTCGGGACAGGCTTCATTTCACACGGGGTATGCGTCAACATCATGGCGTACACCCCTGAGCATGGGTGGAAGCGGATCATGAACGGGGAGTTGAGGCCCTTTTCTTCACATCAGGCTGACAAGGTCTACTTGACGAAATGTTGGACCAGGCCTTCTCCTGGGCGGCTGGTTGCGAATATTTTCTTGAGGGGAGTTTATGCACAATTTATGGCAAGATTTGGCTGCTGGCGTTTTAAGGGCATACGGCTTGTATTTGATTAGTTTGGCTTTTGTTGGGTCATCTCTGGTGTACACATCATGGCAGCTTCTGTAGTTGTTCTTGCATGCTGGGCTGTAGCTTTATGTGAGTGAATTCAACTATTTCATGGTTATATTTTGACCACAAGGCTTCTACAGTAAAGATAAAAGCATTTGCTTTCGTAAGATCTTTATCTAAGTCTTTCAATGTATCTAGGTAGGTGGAATATAATGAGTTCCATGCATCGAACCTGACTAAATCAAGGTGCAAAACCCGTCCAATTTGCGTCTACCGTTCTACAAGAAGCTTGCGCATCCTCTCGGCATCCACTCCGCCAGCTCTACCATCTTGCAACCACAGGCTCCATCTGAAACATGTCGCACATCGTACATGGAGGTCAATGCCTCCGGCAGGCCTCTATCCCGTCAGCAAAGTTAACACAGCTTCCGTGACTCGTCCAGAGTAATCACGTGTGCATATGGAATCCCGAGCAATCGCAGCAAAATTGCGGGATGAACGCGAAGTTTTGGATTCTGCCGGAACCACGTCGGGTCGAGCTTGTTCGTGGCATGAACTTATGCATGGGTCGGGGGATTGCTCGGTTCTGCTGTCTACCGAGCGGTAGCCAAATGGACTTTTCAGAGTCCATGCTACGTGACGATGTTTTGTTGGATGCATGAAGCGGTTTGGCATAGCTTGACTGCCAGGTTATTGGCTCTACCGGCTGCTGCTTGAGAGTCCAGCCCTGCAATTGTGAGGGCAACGACGTTTCCTGAGGCCAGGTAACTGACGAGACATTCCCGCTGCATCAGGAGATTCTGCATATTATATGGCAAACGGAATATTGAGTCTGACAAATTTGATGCAAATGGCATCCCATGCCAAGGAGAGTAACGCCTCGGTACTCTCAGGATCTGCTCGCGAATTACGGAGCAAGCCCTCCTCGTACCATGAAAACAGTGAAGCACATGGAGCATCATCACATTTCACATCAAAGCAGTCGAGTTGGACATTTCGTTTGATCGTAGTATTCTCAAGTATTCATAATCAAAGCCCAGATGTACTCTACCTACATCAACGCCCTATTTCCGCAGTACCATGATTTCCCTTTTTCATCAATGTGCAACTATTGCTTGTCGAAAACATAGGTCAGGTGGCAGCGGCCACAGTACTGACGATCAGACATAGAGGCCATAAAGACACCGGCACCGCACTATAAGAGAAGGTATTAGCGGCTGTTCACCATCGTCAAAAGACAATTGACCGCGGAAGACTTACGGTATCAGCAGGGCACTCGCGACGGAGACGCTCGACATTCAGATCCTGGTCGACCTTGTAGTACTTGAGGACGGCCAGCTTGGTCTTCTTGCGCTTGTGCTTGATCTTCTTGGGGGTGGTGTAGACCTTCTTCTTGCGCTTCTTGCCACCACCACGCAGGCGCAGCACCAAGTGCAGGGTGCTCTCCTTCTGGATGTTGTAGTCGGCCAGGGTGCGGCCATCCTCGAGCTGCTTGCCAGCAAAGATGAGTCGCTGCTGGTCTGGGGGGATGCCCTCCTTGTCCTGGATTTTGGACTTGACGTTGTCGATGGTGTCGGAAGACTCCACCTCGAGGGTGATCGTCTTCCCTGTGAGGGTCTTGACGAAAATCTGCATCTTGCCTAACTGATCAAGTTAGATTTGAGAACGTCGATGATGTTAGGCATATCCGTGGAGCTCTCGTTTCCCACCGATCCAGTCCCGTCGACACTGGCATAAATATATATACCAGAGAGAAAAATACTTCAGATTCTTTTCCTTGGACGGTGGCGGGGAACAGACTTGACTGGATCGGAGGTTGGAGAACAAGACATTGTAAAACCGATGGACAGGGACTTCACGGTGGATGCACCACTGATACATCGGCCGCGAAGGCTAACGAGAAATGCAGCATCTTTAGACGTACCTCGACAATAGATCTATTGCCGTCCTAAGCAATCCTCAGATGTTGCGGTTGTGAGAATCAGATCCCCCAGGTGGATTGGCGGCGCGCAGAGAAATTTCGACTGGGCCCAGTGGGAGGCGAAAGTGGAGTCACATGACCTAGGGTTTCCCACAAGGTCACTTGCCCTCGTTCAGCCAGGGTTGGTCGGGCCAATTGATTCGTGTGGCCTTCGCTTTTCTGACTCGCAAGCGAGCTGCCGCGACTTTCAGAGGCACACCTTTGCATTTACACCCGCCCGAACTTGTCGCCAGCTTGGTATTTACAGGTTCGCAATCAATACCGCCAAAATGGTCAAGAAGAGAAAGAACAAGTACGATTTCCCCCTCACTCTTCCCAAGCCTCTCACCGTCTTTGCTTTCCCATGTTGTCGTCGATCACAGTCAAACTCCCATTCTCGGGGATGATTACTTGCTCGCACGCGCAAAACACACGAGACGATGAGATTCTCAGTCAAAGACAGTTTACTAACAACTCTCCTCACAGCGGTCGCAACAAGAAGGGCCGCGGCCACACCAAGCCCATCCGATGCAGCAACTGCTCGCGCTGCACGCCCAAGGATAAGGCCATCAAGAGATTCACCATCCGCAACATGGTCGAGTCTGCCGCTATCCGTATGTACACTCCAGACATGGAACTTGAGCCACTATGAAGTCGCGACGCTAGCAGATACTGCGAGTTATGTGGATCGTGGCCACGAACATATTCCTCCACGCATTATGGGCGAACGCAAACGGGCTGACTCGATTCTCTTAGGTGATATCTCGGACGCCTCTGTGTTCGCCGAATATACCGTCCCCAAGATGTACCTGAAGCTGCAGTACTGCGTCTCTTGCGCTATTCACGGCAAGATTGTCCGGTACGTTGTCTTTCCCGGGAGTGTGACAACTGCGCCTCGGCGTATGTGCTTTAGATGAACCTTGGCCGTACATTGCAATGGATACACTCCCGAAATTTTTCTCCACACATATACCCACGGTATGTTACATGCGATGCAATGACTGACATGATGTGATGGTTTCAGTGTCCGATCTCGTGAGGGTCGCCGCAACCGTGCTCCCCCCCCACGTGTTCGCTACAACAAGGACGGCAAGAAGATCACCCCCACTGCTCCCAAGGCTTGAGCGGGTATCATGATTGGGATGGAGTCTGGTCTGTTTTACGTTTGCATTCGAAGCAAAAAAATGGGTTTAGATGAGCAACTGGGATTGAGAATCTAGGGGATTCCAAATTCAAATCGGACTACGTTCTTGTCGTTGTGAAAATGCAGCTCCGGTGTGAATTTCTGTAGTTGAGACTGAGCCTGTGAAACTGTCATCATTTCCCATTGCCTTGAGGATGGATACTCATTGCTTTTGTCTGTTGAGCGAAGTGTGCAAAAGACAGTGGTACATCGACTCGTACGCTGCATAAGTTGTCATCACTTGAGTACTTCTCCATCAGCCTGCGCGACGCTCAGTACATCTGACCTGAATTAAGCAAAGCAGACTCTATCTAGCCTCGTGTGATTGCTGACGTGGCTTCAGGTCACGACGCTACCCCGAGAGACTTACAGTATAGTATACAACCACAATCACTTCATTCTCTATGCCATCTATTAATAAAACAACAAGTTTGGCAAAAAGAATTTGATGTGTTCATCACGATGTCTACTTAATTCTCACAATGTGCTGTTGTCGGTCAACTCGGCCGCGACGCCGCACTTCGGGCGAGCATCCCCATTATTTTGGCAAACCACCTTAACCAAGTCAGTCAGAAGTCATGCGAAATAAGTTGCTTTTCTCATTTCGTCGAATCGTCTCAGCCCCGCATTGCTAATTTAACATTTTCGAGCACCAACTCAGCGCAAATACTCAGCATGTTAAAAATAAATGGATAGTAAAAACCATGATTCATGCCATTCATCCAAAATCTTATAAATTGTCATAACCGAATCGCCTTGCATCATGCTCCCATTGCCAAATTGAACCTATCGCCATACCCCTCATATATCTCAACTATGTACAGACAACGCAACAGGCATATTCCGAACTATCTGAGCGCCAGGGTCATCGTAAGCCCAGTGCCCGTCTGCGGCCGCTGCGGTTGTTGCGGGTGTGGTCTATTAATATAGTCCTTATTATCGATAGAAACACTTTTCGTCATATGATTCACTTTGTACACCCCAACCAAGCGGGCTGCAAGCTCAAACATGTTATTTCGTAACGAAATGACGATGAATTGGGCATTCTTGGTTCGCTCCTTGATATAGTTGGCCACGATGGAGACCTAGGATTCTTGCATTAGTGGCTATACATACACAGCGTGGTTCGACGATACTGTACTTACGTTCCTGAAGTCCAGGGCTGCATCAATCTCGTCCATTACATACAACGGCGTGGGCTTGTAGTGATGCAGGGCAAAGACGAGGGCTAGACTGCTGAGGGTCTTTTCACCACCGGACAAGTTGCCAATGTTTTTCCAGCTCTTCTTGGGCGGCATGACGCTGAACAAGATTCCCTCGCTAAAGGGGTCCAAACTGTCGACGAGCTCCAACTCTGCATTGCCGCCCATTGTGATCATTTGGTACATCTCCTTGAGGCGAAGAGAGATGGCGCTGAAACCCTCCATAAACCCTTCCAATCGCAGTCGACGGAGATCATCGCAACGCTTCTTGGAGGCATCTCGTTGTGCAATGGCCGACTGCAGATCTGATGATCGAGCAGCATGCTCCTCCACTCTGCGGCGATACTCGGCCAAGACACCCAGATCCACGTTAACATTTTGAGTCTTCTCCTCCAATACAGCGATCTCACCCTTGAGCGTCTCCTTACTCATGCCGGCAAGCTCATCAGGTGTGTATTGTGGTAGTTCGTACAGGGGATTATGAGATTGGGCTCCAATCGACTGCTGCTCTTCATCAGCTTCAGCCATGCTGATATCTTCCGTCTCGGTTCCAGAGTCAGCCATGTCGACATCTTTGTTTTCGGCTTCTGATGAATCGCGCTCCTGCTTCTGAAGTTTCTGAACTCCGCCCGCTGCTCTGGCTTTCTCAGCAGCGCTGGACTCGCCAACGAGTTCCTCAACATTTTGCAACGCAAGCTTAGAAAGCTTATCATCCCAATAACGGAGCCGCTTCTCATTCTCAGCTAGAGTCTTCTGGTTCTCTTCCAATTTGTTCCGCATCTCAATCTCGACAGCGCGAATCTTGTTGAGTTCCGTGGTTTTGGCGTCCAACTCCTTTTTGAAGGCTCGAAGCTCCTCCCTTCTGGACATCAACTCGGTCTCTGCTTCCCTCACTTGAGCCTTGAGCTCTTCTGCTCTTGCGCCTTGGTTATTCACATCATCCTCAAGCCTCTCCAGATCTTGCACAGTCGTTTCCCGCTCTTTATTCGCCTTGGCAATATCTTTGGCGAGCTTGGCCTTCTGCTTCTCAGCCTTGACGCGGCGAACTTCTGCATTGGATATTTCCTCATTGTTGGTGTTGATCTGTTCTTTGAGATCATCCACCTTTGCGCGCTGACTGCGTAGCTTCTCTCCGCCTGCTTCCATAATTTTGTCTTGCAAAGCCTTGATCTCCGCCTCGACACTGGCTGTTTCTCCGTGGATCTGCTCAATCTCTGTCTTCAGCTTTGAGATTTCCTTCTCCAGAACTATAACACGTGTAGAATCTGACGCAGACGGCTGATGTCCCTGGCTGACCTCCTTGATACGCTTCTTGACGTCTGAGAGATTTCGGGTCGCACTCTCAATCTCGAGACGAATCTTTTGCATCTTTGTTTCAAGGTCTGGGATTTTGATGGTCAAATCCTTCAATTTGCCCTCACATTCACGCTGGTAGTCGTGAAGTTCTTGGAATGTGGTCTCCCACTTGTCACGTTCCTCTTCTAGTTTGGCGACGTGTTCCTGTGTGATGTCGGCTATAACTTTCGAGGACATTAGACCCTTCTTGACAGTAGAGCCACCACCAGACATGGTACCAGATTTGTCAATTAATTCGCCTGCAAGAGTGACCACACGCCACCGTTTGGCACCGTACGCGATGCGGTTCGCTTGGGCTAAATCGTTAGCAACCAAAGTATCCTGCATTGCGTGATAAAAAGCTGGCCGAAACTTGTCTTTGGCTTTCACAAGATCAAAAAGGCGCGGCGCATTCTCGGGTGTTTGTATCGGAGACAAGTCTCTGACCTTCAATTTATCCAGGCAAATAAAGTTGCCACGGCCCAGATTGTTTTTCCTGAGATATTCTATGCATTGCTGACCAGACTCTACAGTCTCAGTAACAAAGTTGTCAAGTGCTGAGCAAGCGGTTGAAACAGCGACATCATACTTCTGATCAATAGTGCCGAGATTGCCCAGACGACCATGAAAGCCATCAATACGACCTGACTCCTTCATCCGCACCAAGGCTGCCAAGACATTGCCTCGCGTTTGAGTACTTGCCAGACTTGAACGGGCCTCGTCGGCTTTTTGACGGTAATTGGACAATTTGGTGCGCATCTTGGGTTCTTGTTCAGCGAGAATCGCGAGTTCAGAAGACCATTTGTCGGCTTCCTGCTCAAGTTTACCCTTTTCAGCTTCACAAGTCTTGAGCTCGTTTGACTTTGCGACTCTCTCCTTCTCGATAGAAGCAACCTTGCCTTCAAGCTCCTCAATGGCGACGGCCCCTGCATTTGCTTTTTCTTTGAGTATATTGACTTCACTCTCAGCAACGGCAATCTGCGATTGTTTATGATTGATCTTCTCCATCCAAGGTTCGAGGGACTTCTGCTTAACTGAGATCTGATCCGAGAACGCTTGCGTCTTGCCCTTGAGGCTATCTCGAATCCTGGCCAATTCAACCTCTTCAGTTTTGAGCTGCTCCTCGACCTCGGCCACTTCTCGGGTACGTGTATCAATATCCCTGTTGCTGTCTTCGATGGTCTCATCGGCATCATTTGCGGCATGTTGGGCATTCTCGACCGTCCTTTGAAGTTTCTTTTTCTTATCCACTAAAAATTTTCGCTTTTCATCGAATTTGACGCGTTCTTGTTCAAATTTGGCCAGGTCCTTGACAAGATCCTGGGTTTTCTTCTCGTGCACCTCGACGTCCTTGCTGCCCTTAGCATATTGCTTCTCCAAATCCTTGATTAACTGCTCGCTACCGTGATGTTTCTCTAATTCTTTATCGAGTTGCGCTTGCATCTGACTAATGGCTTCCTCGGTGATGGAAACATTGCTGTTGCATTCGTGGATAAAAAGCTGATACAGAGCGGACTGTTTCAAAGTCAACTCGTTTTCGTCACGGATGTAAGCGAGGGCTTTGTCCTTCTTGTCCTCAAGGCTGTGCTTCTCCTTTTCAACGTGTTGAACACGCCCGCTTTTCTCCATGCAAGTTTCGTTCAAGGTCTCGACTTCAGCGGCAGACTCTTCGATTGGCGCCTTATATTTCGAGGTTCCGATGATGTCCTCCAAGTACTCCAGCAAGCCATCCTCATGCTCATTAGCAGCCTTAGATTTCATTTGAGCAATCGACTCCACTTCTCCTTGAAGAATCAGGAATCGCTTGTGATCAAGATCAACGCCATGGTGTTTGAGCAAGTTTGTCACGGTTGTGAAGTCAGAATTTTTGCCATTGATATAGTACTTGCTAGTGTTGTTGCGAAACGCCTTTCTGGAGATTATGAGGGTCGAATCAGGGATGACCTCATGACCATTGGGCTTGTCGATGACTTCCTGAAAGTGGACCTCAACTTCACAGAATTCGAGGTTCGGATATTGGGCGGAGTTGTGTATGAGAGCGGAAATTTTGCCTTGACGCATCTTACTGGCTCTGAAACCAAACACGAAGAGTAGAGAGTCGATGACATTCGATTTTCCGGAGCCGTTGGGCCCAACAACAGAAGAGAACGAAGCATGGAAAGGACCAACCTCCTGGCGCCCAGCATAACTCTTGAAGTTGTTCAATACCAAATGAGTCAGGACGATTCGTGACTTCGGGGCAGTATCCTCGACAATTGGATTCGTAGTGGTACGCGATTTGAGCATAATGTCCAAGGGCTTATCCATGATGGTGTCGAATGGATTGATTGGCTTGATAGTGGCTTGTGTCTCGTCTGTGTTTTGAGTAGTGTTCATACTGACAGCTGTGATATCTGCCAACGGTGAGCCGTGGAGCTGAGTTGCTTCGGGGGATGCCGATTGCTTGGGCGTTGGAGGTGCAAGTTCCTCCGTCGGTGCTATGGAAGCTTGCGAGGCAGCCACACTCTTTCGCTTCCTTGGCGACGGCTTCCTGGGTCGCTCTTGAGACACCTGCTGCATTGTAGTATCTACATCGAGCATTTGACTTGTTTCTGGACTTCCACTGAGCTCATCGGGGTCGATCGAAGCTGCTGATACCTTCTTGACGCGAGAACGGCGGGGAGCTGATGCTGGTGCGGCATCAGGCGCAATGGATAAACGCCCACCGCGAGTCTGACGTCGAGACGTTCTGGATGCTTCTGGGGTGTATTCCGCTTCTTCTTTAGCGCGTACTCTAGAGGTGTTGGCGATCTCGTCGGAGTCGTCGGAGTCAATGATGGCGGCCCTTCTTGTCGCGGCGCGTCTAGACGGCCGCATTGGGGCTGTGGCCGACATTGTCTGGGCCACTCTGTGTCGCGGCGATGTACTTTTGGATAAGAAAGGGAGAGGAGCAAAGTGTGAATTCGGAGCTGGAAATGAAGGAACAAGCCCTCATAGTCGGGTGAGTGTGAACCGATCCTTCTTCCAGTCTTGAAAAAGCCAACGGTCGCGTCGACAATCCCACGGCGCAGCTAGGGTGGAATAAGTAAAGTGGCTCTCGTCGCCCCGCGTCACAGCTTTTTGTTTGGAAATGTCCTAAAGGGTCCTTGTAAACAATCAATTCCGCTCCTCCAGCCCCACCCTCGGACATAGCGCATCGCAACCCAAGCCGCTAACATAAGCCACATTTTAGCGCCACGATTTGTGCCACACTTGACCACGCGATCGGGACTTCTAGGCCATTGGGAAAAAATGTGTTTCGATTCGCGAAAGACTCCTGCTTCGTTGAAGGGCTAACCTACTGGCTCGCGTCGCAACATGTTTGACTATACCGATTTCCACGATGTTTTCCCTCCAGGGACCCAACTTCCCTACAACCGCAAGCTGCAACAAGAGCTTGAAGCTCATCGCAAACACGTTGATGGAGTCTTGTTCATTGACCGAGTTTCGAAGGCACTGGGTATTCAGAAAGGTAACAGGATACCACAGAAGGTTGAGTTTCAAGTTCTCCTCTAATGTCCTTAAACTGTGCTAGCCAAAGTATACCCTCCCAAGACCGAGATTGCCCTCCGCCAACTGCACCAGCAGATTTGCGAAGCAGAAATGTCAACGCACCATAAATTCTCGCTCTTCTACTATATGCTCCTCGATTTTGACGACCTAATCAACGACATCTCTGTTTCTGAGAAGTTTGCCACTCGATCTGGCATGCCTGCCAATTACCAACTTTTCATGAAGGGATTGTGGTATTTGGACAGACAAGAGTATTCGGTACGACCTGAGCACCAAAGGCTTCATGTGTTTTCATGCTTTAAACTGACGCACAAACCCCCAAAGAGAGCCCTCGAATACGTGGCGCATCCATCATTAAATCCAGATTTTGCGGATGACATTATCATCACCCTTATTAAACAAGCATCCAACAATGACTACGGGCTGGCCTTGTCCTATTTCTATTCAGTCCAGCCAATTTTGAAATCGCCGATTGCACTAGAGCTTCTCTTTGACGCTATGGCTCGAACGAACGTTACAGAAGCGCTGTTGCATAGTCGCACGTATCCTCAGCACACTCGAGAACAATTGTTTCGGCGCTGGGTGTCCTCGGTCCTAGGCAATGGGCGCGGAGAGGAGCTGTCACGTCGCACAAGCGAATTGGCATTTATGCCGTTTGATTCGGTCGAAGAAACTTGGTTTGAGGAGTATTTGACTGTAGGGGAGGGAAGAAACCTGAAGAAAGCCAAAGATACGTTACTGATTCGCAAAATCGCTTGTGATCGGTTCGACGAAATTAGTCGATATCGCGGCAGTGGCCAATGGGCTTCTGTATTGGAAGGAATTAGAGCAGGAACTGAAGGTCAAAGAGAGTAACTGAAGCAGCTACGCAGTCGATATTGTACGCATAGCGTCGGCGTTGGATCATTATATCGTCTTGCTGGAATAATGTACTCGTGCGTGCATCGCAGAGTTATTCCTAATACCAAGTTTGGGACCACACATTGGTATGGGCGTGTGCTGGTTTCTGCCGTGGTCAAATGACAATCTGAGTCGGCCGCAGCTATGCAAGAGTAGATACGAACATCTAGTCATGGCAAGAGATGATATGCGTCATGGTTCACTACCTCGGTAGCTATCCCGGACAAAACACCATTGATACGCCAACGGTGGGGTATCAATTCTCCGTACCCATAAACTTGGGCGATGAGAAGTGGCTAGATGAACTCCCTGAAGGCAAGAAGCCTCTACTACTTCATAGCGAAGGCCATTAATACAACAAATACTTAGGCTTATACCAGGAACACCGTAGCAAGTTGCGAGAGGATAGCAAAGTCTCCCTAGCAGCTCAGCCCCCTGTCCCACAATAAGCAACATTGAGGTACAAAAAGATCGATTAACGCCACGTGCTTTGTTGCCTTACACAGAGTAATTTCAGCCAATTAATATCTTCATGCTAAACCACCCACATCTTATCAGATGCGACATATATATTTCGCAGTGTTATTCATCCTTTCAGTCCTTAAGCACAGCAATAGCGCCATGTAATCGAGAGGACTGTAATGGCTTAGAGTTGGCGTAGTTGGGAGAAAGGAAATTCTTGGAAAGTGTGGTGACTTGAGACCAGCATATTTCCGTCGGCTTGTGTGTTGTTTGGGTCCAAGGTCGGGTTCTCTGTCAGGGTTCACAGGGCACAGACTCACAGACAACCAACCAACCAACCAACCAACCAACACACGTTTTGCCACTCTTGGGGGGCCTGCTGCAATAGACCTTGATGTATTTTTTTGTGAACGATAACGATAAGCCATTACATCGGGCATTAACGATGTAATACTTATTGTGTAATATATCAGTAACTTAATCAGACTCTAATACATCCTGATTGATTAAGGGCTTCTGTGGCACCTGGCTGTTATTATAATCCAGAGACTACCTAGGTACCCACACATGCCTCTTCCTTTGACTGGCAATTAATAAATCGGCGATGCGACAATGTGGCAAGGTTTTGCAGACCCCTGCTTTATGCCGCCGTACTGAGTGAGCCCCATGATCTGCAGGCTGCAGCGTCGCGTCGCGCCTTCCTTCCGCTGCAACGTCCCAGACATTACGACACCATTGAACTCTAGCCCGGGTGCTGCGTCGCTGCGAGGCAAGCCATCTGAGACCATCTGACTCATTGATGAGACCTGACCTTGGACCGCTGAGCCATCGAGTCTTGAATTTGCTCCTTGCACCCGCGCTGCGGTTTTCTCTTCGTCTTCATTGTTTTACAGCCTTTGCAAGGCCCCAAACTGTGGCGCGAATAGAATGTGTACGGCATAGAACGGCCGAAGGGCTACGAGAGCTTGGCGTCTGGCGTCTGGGGAGCTGTTCACAATTCTGCATCCCCGCCAGATTCTCCCTCTTCTCCGAAAGCACAAGCTGTGACAGCTCCCGAATTCGCCAGAATATGCAATCACTGCACCCAATAGCAAGAGACCGAATACTCTTTCAGACAGCCCTGGCAGCAGCCGGGCGGCTGTCCGGGCTGAGGAGATGAACGAAATCTACATTCGCTCGTGTCCTTCTCAACCACAGAACCTCGGCCTGGCCACGCCATTGTCCGATGAGGAGGAGGAAGGGGCCCGGCGACGGGAGTGGCGAGTGTCGATCCGTGTCAATGATGGCCCACACAGCATGGCGTTCATCGAGGATCCATTCATGGAGGCTGACTATACAACCGTCTTCGAGGAGTATTTGCGCAGCTCAGATCGACCGCGCTGGAGCGCCCAAAGTTTGGTTCCAAGAATGAGCGAGATCCCTGATGCAGAGGACGTAGATGAAATATCACTGGCCGAAGAGCGCATTGAAACTTATGGAAGAATCTTGTTTGATCAGCTAGAACAGCAGGCAGACCTGTTTCCTCGTGGCAATAGCAATGGGCCGCTGGAGGCGCAGATTTATGTCATCGAGCATCACGACAGCGACCAAACCGACTCGACTACCGGAGGAATCCACTGCCTCGCATGGGAACTTGTCGAGTCAATTCACATTCCTCATTTACCCTATTTGCGCCTTCGCGTCACAAGAGTCAGCGACTTTCCCACCCATCGTTCCCTCCGCCCCCCACCAACATCACAGCGCCTTACAACGATACAGAAAGACTCCAACGCTACCTTCAAAATCCTTCTGGTGATTGCGCGTGATTTCAGCCGCACCGGTGCAGAACGCGATCCAGAGCCGGATCTGGCCCAGTGGCCACTGATGAAATCGCAGAAAAGATTGCGAAGTCGCCTGACTCTCGAGGTAGTCCGACCTGGTAGCCTCGAAGAATTGGAGCTGCACCTGAATTTGCGGTCAGAACAAAACGTCGCTTTCAATTTGATCCATTTTGATCTCCATGGGCGCATAATGCGTGATGAGTATGCAATGACTCGTGATTGCCATGACACTGTCCGGTTGGTATGAGCTAATCTTATAAAATAGGACTGGCAGACTGGTACCATGGCTCCTGTTTGCGAGGAAACACATCGCCACCGACTCAGACTTCACCATACCCCAAACACGCTTGGCTAAGGCCGAGCATGTTGCAGCAGTACTATCACGGTATCAAATCGAGAACATTGTGCTCAACGCTTGTTTGTCGGCTTACAATAGATCTGGTCCGGCCACTAACCTGGCACACATTTTCTTGCGATACGGAATCTCTAACGTCTCAGCCATGTGGTTCTATGTGCACTGGAGGACGGTAGCTACCTACGTAGAAGCCTTTTATGAAAAATTACTCGTCAAGGGTCTTGATTTTCACATCTCGGCTCAGCGCGCCAGGGAGGCCATTCGACAACAGCCAACCATTCTTACTGGACGCGCCTATCGAGACTTTTTCCTCTGTGTCAACTATAGTCGAAACGTACATGGGACTTACAGCATGCTTCGTGCTACCAGCCCCTCACCGTCGACGAGATCTCATGATTCCGCAACATCAACCTCTAATAATTCGATGAAAAGCTTCCATAGTGGTCTTTTGGCGAAGGCATCGCCTCGACTTGGAGACAGCCTTATCCGGGGAGATGAACCTATTATGCGTCTTCAACTGCACCTCTTGGAGCTTGAGTTCAAGCTCATGACGTTTAAGATAGTATACGCAAGTGATCTTCATCAGATGGGTTCAGATATCGAGGATACAATGGACAGAATGGTCAACATGTGGCTCAATACCAACCTAATTGACGAGATTCACTATCACAAAGCCAAAGACTTTGCACGGCGTAGGATTCTCCCTGGGAATGTTTGCCCATCTCCAAGGGAGAAACGCACTCGCACGAGCAACGGCGGGCCACTGCAGCGCTGGCTTCCCCGAAATGTAGAATCCCTTCGACAAACACTGCACATAGTGCGTGAAGTTGATGCAGTGGTTGATCCTGGCTTTCAGACTGATGAGCTGGAGAACCAAAGACGGGCGGAGCGACAGTCTTCAGCCCAGAACGGCCTGCGAATTTTTGCGGAAAAGCTCCACGAGGATAATCATAGTTACCTCATGTTTCTGGGAAGTCAGAATGCGCAATGGTGGCGAACTCATCTCAAACATTTGAGGGGAGAATGGTGGCTTAACATGCCTTGGAGCTTCACCGTGCATACTAGATATGTACATGAGTTTAGACGGCGCGCCGACTGCGCGTGAAATGCGACCACCACTATGCCTTGGTACTGGGTGAGCGCAGTCCAACTACAATATGTGTTAGGAGGACCAAGGGATCAGGTGTATGCACTAGTGCTTACAGGTGGTTGTGCTGGATCTACCTTAGTTGAGTGAAGCTATCTATAGGGGAGGGAAGCCGTAGATATAGCCCCCTTTATGTACATGCCCAAGGTTATAGCTCGTGCGGCCAGAATCCCAGGTTAACTACCTAGGTACATGAGAGCGCGTGCTGCTACTTATTCCGACAGTAGTAGAGTTAGTTATTCCTATCATTTTTAAGGTAGCTACAAATTATACTAAGAAATAGAGGGAAGCATTCTATAGGGTTTTTACTCTCTCTCTCTATTTTCTGTATAGTTAGTGCGCTCCTTATTGTTGCTTTAGCCTCTAACTAATCACTATATTACCCTAAGCTTATATAGTATATAACGCAATTTTACCTAGATCTCAGGCTTTACACAGAGTGTTTCTTGTTCCATTTTCTCAAAGGAAGAGTTATCGAGCACGAGACCGATCGACAAACCGCCGAGCATCTGCACAATCCAATACAACGCTCCGTTGAGGGATCGGGTACGAATGTCAAATGTCTCGCCATTGACCTGGTTCTGCTGATAGGAGTAGAAAACGTTGGCAGAGAAGAGGAGGGGCAGCATCAGGACAGCCCGCCATTTAGAGGGCGTCTCGACCGCGGTGGTGAAGGCGCCCTTGAGGCTGTGCCTCTCCGTCTCGACAGCGGCATGGAGCTGAGCGAGGCGGATCCGCGAAGGCGAGCAGGTGAGAACGCCTAGAGACCAGCCGAACAGCATGATAACCATAAGGGCGACATACGTCGAGCTGGAGACGGTGCCGGACTCAGAATCGTAGTTGAGGGCAAAGGAGGCGAGGGAGCCGATGCCACCGCCGAGATTGCGCTATTGCAACTTTGTTAGAATCCTCTCGAGTCTGATGGCGTTGGGATACGAGCGCGTAGACCTCGGTCGTTGCCAACTGCGCATGTCTGGTCATCCTCATGACGGTCGCGGTGCCGGGCTTGGAGCACCGTTCGCAATGGTGGCGCACAAGTTCCAGCTGAAGATCCAGCCGATTTCGTGCTCGGAGTGAATGTATACATGAGGACTAGTACACTAGAGAAAAGCAATGCGGAGCTGAGCGGCTACCATTACCGCTGCGTCGTAGGCGTGTGTTACGCGCGAGGCCGCAACGCATTTTGTGGCGTCTTGTCAACAAAGTCGAATGTCGATTCATCTCGGCGCGCTTATCCAGTACGACTTGTTTCGGGCGGGATACGGTTGCTGTCAGCCATGTCCTGCTTGGAAATGCATGTATTTGTCCCGACTTGGTTTCCTAAAACGGCAATTTTCGACCACGTTTTCTGGCGGGCCGGCTCGAGTCGCTGGGTGGATAACTTGCAGACAGGACTAATGCGGAACGGGCTTAGATGACTTGGCGCTGTAATGTCCGCGGGTGGACTCTGGCCGCGGTTCAGGAATCAGGAATGGCTGTCTGTCTTTGCTTTGTAAGAGCTGGAGGAAGGACTCGCTACAAGACTGAGTGCGACCGGCTATCTACTGTTTCCGTGTGTTTAGGTGGTGCCCGTAATTCAAGCCGTCAGCCATATGCGCACCATATATGAAATGTTTGCAACAACTCATTGGAGTCTCCTTCGACGCCACGAAGTAGACTAGCGCTCACATTTATGACACTCCAGTAATAGAAGACTTTGTCGTGGCCAGTCTAGTAGAGAGAGCCAAGTGAAGGTTCGCAAGAATAGTCCATGTCGCCAAATATGGTGCAATCAAGTCAGGGGACCGATCGAACTATCACGCCAATAGCCTGAGAGGGCCAACGCAAAGATATCATGACATGATTTGCAAATTTTCTCAGGGTATGATGGTGACCATGTAAGGATTAACCCCCTTGCGAGCTAGCAAGAGAATGACCAGGCCATTCTATATACTGCGAATAAAGCTCCTCGGAGAATTGTTGCGATGTCGACCTGCTGGACATGATTGGAGGCCAACGCTTGCTAAAGGGAGAAATAATTGTTGTTGAGTAGGTATAAATCAACCGCTGATTGAAATTGGCCAACACGTTCTTTTTTTTTTTTTTCATCTTAAACGCTCGAAAAACTATGCTTCCCGAGTGTATTTCAGCTTTCGTGCCAGCCAGCATCCGACTGTCACTCCCGTCACAGCCTTATGCTCATCGCGATGAAACACCAGTGTCCAAGGGCCAGGAGCCGGTGCGTCCATGCCGCGCGGGCACTGAAGATTCCAAACGTCTTGGCCCAAGTGATGCAGGACATAAGCAGAGCCGTGGCCCAGAAATCCATCAAATGCACCATACAACACTCCTCCTATCAACTCACAATGAAGTCTAGAGTCGATTTCTGAGCAATAAAATTTCCCAGCAAGAGAAGCTGTCCCGCCGGCGGATTCGTCCCTGACAAGACGCTTACCATGAAGTGTCCTGTTGTCTAACGATCTCTGAATGGTGACGTTGTCCCCGTCAATACACGCGGTCAAGGTTCGCGACTCTGCCCGGTGAGGCTCTTTGACAACAACTGTTTCGGGAGAAGGGGAGTAGGAAATTGATAACTCTCCCTCCTTTTCACCATTCGAAACGGAGATGGCTAGTTGAGTGTCGTGATCTATATAGTTTCCAATCCAGCTTTTCGACGGCGCGACGACAGGCAGTGAGGTATCGGGTGCCCTGAGGATGCGTTTCAAGATACTTTCGGCGACGATGCCGGCATCCGCTTCGTGATTAAGCATTGCCGTAACCGAGATTCTCGCATCAGGCACTTGTACGCGGCTGAGACGAAAGCCTCGAAGTGCACCAGAGTGGCCTACGAATGATATCCCACCAACAACGCCATGGCCAAGTCCATAACGATATTTTGCAGGCGTGCCATTCGCGTACGTCCCTGGGTCAATCATGGCGCGATACCAGCTCTGCGGGTCGAGAAAGCAGCGGTCCAGGTAGGCCTCGTATGCGACCATGTCATTCAGAGAAGCAACTACACCGGCATCCCCAGCCCACTCGATGCGGTTGACCGCAGCTCTATATCCGTGCTGTATGTCCCCCTCATACCCCACGCATGGCTTGGGAAGCTTGGAAGTGTCTGCTCCCAGTCGTGCCGTTTTCATGCCCGCGGGTCCGAAAATACGCTGAGCAAGCATGTCCCCAAGATCCTCTTGGCTGACCTGTTCCAGAATGCGTCCAAGAATGTGGAAGTTGGTATTGGAGTAAGAGAACTCGGTTCCTGGCTCGAAGTGGAGAGACTTCAACCGTTCAATCATCAACGGGCCGTGCTTGGCTACGGAAAACTCGTCTTCTGGCTTCGCGCCCCAGAGAGTGGTCAGAGCCCAATAATCGCGGATGCCAGAGTGCATATTGCACAAGTGGTCGATGGTCAAGCCCGTCCCCTGTGTGACGTCCGGCTGCAGCAGCTCGGCGAGCTTGCTGGAGAATTGGCTCTTCGCGTCCCCTTTTGCAGCCATGGCAGCGGACGGCTGCCGCTGCAGGTCGAGCAAAAGAGCACAGAAGAGGTGTTTGCTAATTGAGCAGATAGGCATGATGGTGTCGGCGGTCATGGAGATTCTTTCATCCATGTCGGCGTAGCCCCAAACGCGCTGGCCGAGGAGGCTGCCATTCTGAAGCACGGCAACAGCGCCCCCTGGGCCAAGGCACGAAGAAGGAAGAGCTTTCAATGCGTCTTCGACGGCTGAGCAAGAGACGGACATGACAATGGGACCCCATGCGCTGGTTCTGGTTCTGGTTCGCTGGGGAAAACAAAGGTTCGTCCAGCGAGGTGGCGAGCCGGCGAGGTTTTCCTGACGTCGAACGATGTGAGAGGTGAAATTTCCCCGCAACGCTGCCTGACGAACAAAAGCGGGTTGGCCGCATTAGTCCAACCAATGAACCAAGCATGGGATGTTCATGCTTGAGAACCTGCAACCATGTCAAGTATTGTGGTCTACAAAGATGTTCTTTATCATCTCATGGCATCGTCATTATTTGTTTTCTTATGTCATTGTGTCCGATCCGCCTTTCGTGTGTATGTGCGACTGTTCCATCTTTTAGAATGTGGTTTCGGGTGGAAAGCATTATTCTTAAAAGGCTTTTGCTAAAACAATATAGCTACTTTTCTTGTCATTGGTATAGTAGCTATTAGTACTTTTCTACATATCTTGCGAGATATCTATCCTAGTATGCCTTCTAAAAAACAGTCATAAAATCCTTTATCCACATTATACAGATACATAGTAGTGGATCTCTCAAGCACCAAGGTTCGATTTTACTAAATTTAGAAGAAAAATAAGGGTCATTATCGTTTAAATGGTAGAGGAATGCTTGGTAGTGGAGTGCGATGGGAGACTGCTCAGACAGCAGTAATCACAGTAGACCAGATATTGACAGGCCTGACCGCCGTCTATCGGCTGTCAGAACAAATGATCTGTAGGAGTTGCCAGTTAGTCATCATAATGTAGTGCAGGAAGGCAACAGAGCCTGGTCGCTAATCGTATAAGTGACGCTGAAGCTGTCGCTTCCTTGAAATTCGCCATCCATGACGACCTCGACAGCAACAACATATTAACATCATACCCTGGGCACCAAAGGTCTACTATGTCGCCTGCAGCATGAAAGATCAACCAGCCTGTATTTTCATGTCATCAACTACAACCGAGTCAAAATGCAGAACACCGCGAGCCCGGTTCACGCAATCATGGACAAAATGGGTCTCAAGATCGACCGCGCAGTATATCATGATAAGATGAGACCCGGTTTCGGCAACATTGGGTCTATTGGTAGGTTCGTGTAATGGCTGACCTTTGCAGCTGACGCTCCATGAACCCGCTTACTGGAGGCAACGTCGGTTGGCGTGCTGGTGGTTGACTGTAGGGAAACATCCATTGCAATGTGAATGTGAGGATAGCCTTGATGCTCTGTCGCCGGGACCAATGCACTCTCCTAATGTAACTCGTTGATGGAGACTAATGAGGCTTGATTTTCTAAGCAAGGCTCCGAAATATAATGGCGCCCTTGGGAAACGCACGAAACCGAAGATGACAGCAGCCTTGCCTAAACGAACAACAGGCGTGCAGTTTATTGCCAAATATTGCCGTCTCGATTTCCCTGGTCCCCCAAGGAAAAGAGCAGTACTCCAAATGCCTCAACTTACTGCGCTCGGGAGACTCCCCAAGGCTCTTCTCCCTTCAAGCCAGGTTCGCTATGCTAGGTTCTCACTCAAACCGTTGCCGCGGGCAGTTCCCCAGTCTGGACGCGGGGTAGATTGGGTCTGCCGAGCTCAGTGTCTCACATTAATCATGGGCCTCGGAAATTGACATACAGCGGAACGGCTAGGAAAGTATCCGTAAAGCAAGACAATGAATAGCCTCGGGGGTCCCAGTTCTGTCACCTACACAAGTACACGTTTGCCCCGCTGCTACGCCGTAGTTTGCAGACCCAAAAAGGCTAGGAACCGATGTTTGTCCGTGTCTTGCTGTCCTGCTTGGGATGTTGAATCCGTCTTTGCCGACGGCATGTTTCTTCCATAGGTGGTCGGGCAGGGGTTGTTTTAGTCCAACCACGCATGAATCTGGCCGGGAACCTCGTTCCCGCTCTGCATCATTCTCATGATATACAAGAACGATTGAGGGCTGAAAAACTGTAAAAGGGAAAGTATCTCACTTGATGAAGAAATCAAAAATTATTTAGATTTACCTATTCATTTTCTTTACGGGGCGTTTATATGAAAGTCACCGGTAACTCTACCGAGTCCAGCAACCCGAATGCGGCCATACTTTAGGAATACGAATACGCCTGGTGCAGGGACTTGGTGGGGTACCCAGGTCCCACCCAGGTCCCACCCAGGTCGGAGGTCCCTGAATCCCGAGAACCGCTCCATTCTCCAGTCTCAACTCAAATAGCAGTCAACCTCTTTCCAAACAAATAAGAAGGAAAGAAAAAAACCATCATCACAAGAACCCCCAAGCGAAAAAGAAGAAGAAGAAAATTGAGCGCCAAGCACGTACCGTCGATCGTCCTTCCGCGCGAATGACGTAGCACTTTGCCCACTTGCAGCCAGACGAGCGAGACGCGGCCTCGGCTTGTTACTTTTGCCACGATCCGGCTTGTTGCATCTTTTCGCCGTCCTTCATCAGTGTGTGCGTGTCTACTACTCTCAGCCCGGCTCTTTCGTGCCTTCCTTCCGTGTTCGCTGGCACAGCCAGACAAGCCCGGGAGCGAAACGAAGCTCCCTCTGCACCCCCTCTCCGGCATTTTTCTCCGACAACCTTCTCGTCGCGCTTGCTTGCCCACGGCAAGATGATGGCTTGATCAGTTCGACTCGTACGCCTTGTTATCGATCAGCCTGCTTTTTAGAGCCGCAGCGAAAAGCTCGTCCCGACGCTATACTGCTTTTTTTTTTTTTTTTTTTTGGTTCTTTTCACACCCCCCCCCCCCCCCAG
>KQ061700.1:36961-86262 GCA_001008035.1 Atkinsonella texensis
GGTTCTTTTCCCCCCCCCCCCCCCCTCCAGACCATATCCCGTCTACGCGATCCATCGTCACAAAGCGTCATTCATGAGCTCCAGCGCCGACGTCATGGCCAACGGCCACGAGTACCGTCTGCGACCGAGAACGCGAGCCTCCCAGGTTGCGCATTCAGAAAGGAAAGAGAGTGACGCACATTCAGGGGTCCGGGGGGAAAGCCCGCCGGCTAGTGGACTGGCAAGGTAAAGAGACCTGCCCCCTTTCAAGAAAAGCTCGACATCTTCACAAAGCCCCTTCGACCAAGGCTGTATCAGCTTGCTAACATTTTGAGCTCTGCGGCATTCGGTGGGGGAAAACAGCGGTCAAACCACTCCCATCCCCGACAATGCGCCTCCATCCGCCAAATCGCTCTCTTCCGCTCGCAAACATGTCCGGGCCGAACAGAAACGTCGCATCTTCCCGACCATCGAATTCGCGTCGCGCGTATCCCACTTCGACCCTGAGAGCGACTACCGCGACTTCCACGGCTTCTTCAATCTCTTCTGGATTGGCCTGGCCATCATGGGCATGACAACCATGCTGAGAAACATGAAAGACACGGGGTATCCGCTCCGCATCCAGATATGGACCTTGTTCACCATCAAACTGTGGCACTTGGCCATTGCGGATTTCCTCATGGTGGCCACCATCCTCGTCGGTCTGCCATTTCACAGGATGGTGCGAAAAGCGCCGGCCGGGGGGGCTTTGACATGGGCAAAGGGCGGCATGGCCATTCAAAGCATATACCAGGTCTTGTGGCTGGCCTTCTGGATCGCCGTGCCATTTGTCCTGGAATGGACCTGGACAGCCCAAGTCTTCTTACTCCTGCACACAATGGTGATGCTCATGAAGATGCACTCCTATGCCTTCTACAACGGCCACCTGTCTGAGACAGAAAAGCGCCTCCACTCGCTCGACACTCCGTCCAACTCGTCGGACCGTCGTCCAGCATACGTCTACCCGCCAGCCAATCTCCGCCGCGGAAGCATCTCTGGTATCCCAACATCCAAGAACCCGCCCCCCGAGGGGAAGATTTCCGCCGCCGACAACGAAGACGACAGGTACAAATCCGCGGATGAGATCGAGGTCCTCCGCGAAGCGCTCGCTCGCGAACTCACCTCCCCGATGGGCAACACTACATACCCAGCCAACCTCACCTGGTCCAACTACATAGACTACGTCTTCTGCCCAACCCTCTGCTACGAGCTGGAATACCCTCGCACCGCCCACATCAACTGGACAGCTCTCAACGCCAAAATCATCGCCACCTTCGGCTGCATCTTCCTCCTAACAGTCGTAACCGAAGAGTTCATCCTCCCGGTCCTCGTCGACGCCCAACGCCGCCTAGACCCCCTCTCTGGCACCTCCGTCTCAGAAGCGCTCCTCATCCTCGCCGAATCCATCTCCTGGCTGCTCTTCCCCTTCATGCTGATCTTCCTCCTCGTCTTCCTCGTCATCTTCGAATACGTCCTCGGTGCCTTTGCCGAAATGACCCGTTTCGGCGACCGCCACTTCTACGCCGACTGGTGGAACTCGACAGACTGGTTGGAATTCTCCCGCGAGTGGAACATCCCCGTCTACTCTTTCCTCCGCAGACACGTCTACTCCGCTTCCAGGCCGCACACCGGCAAGATGGTAGCCACAATCATCACCTTCCTCATCTCGGCAGCCATGCACGAGATCGTCATGGCCTGCATATCCAAAAAGATCCGTGGCTACGGCTTCGTCTGTCAGATGATGCAGCTCCCTATCGTCATGCTCCAACGTACCAAGTTCATTCGAAGTCGGAAAACGCTAAATAACGTCTGTTTCTGGATCTCCATGATTCTAGGGCTGAGTTTGGTTCGTAACTTTGCTCCAATTTGATGCTGGTGCCCAATCTCTCTCCGTCTTTACTCTCAACTCATATTTCTTCTTCCGCGTACTAATAATGATTTAGATGTGTGCCCTATACGTCCTTGTGTAATCTATACACCCTAGGTGCCGTGTAAATTTGCGATTCGCTGCTACCTGTGTTGTGGCGCTACATAAGTGCAGATGTAGTAGATGCGTAAAATTATTTCGAGAACTATGTAGTCTAAGCTTAACCTTTTGTTTTGCATATTAATTTAAAAAAAAATAAAAAAAAACTAATAGCTTTTTTGTGACATGGTACAGTCAAGTCTCGTTAGCTAGTGAAGCACCAAAGTGCCCTTTCCCATAGGATGTAATGATTTCAAGCAACACCTGTACATGTATGTTTGTGTCATGTATATATCCAACCAAATCCTTGTCCATTTACCCATTGATACTCGACCAGTGGCCCATTCTGTGATTCGAGATACATATCACGCATTCCTGAAAATGACTGCACGCCAACTCGTGCTTCGGCAGTACGCATGGAAGAGATTTGTCTTATTGCCATTTCATTCATGTATCTACCTCATCTGCTTCATAATCATAGAGCTAGCTAGCTAGAGTACACCCCACTCCTGACATACATACAGGAGGATTTGGGAATTATGGCCAAGCACAGCATCAACGTAGGAAAAAAGAACAATGCATATACCGGTAAAGAAACGATCCAGAGCAGTGCTCCAAAAGATCCACCAACTCCGTGAGAAATCTTTTTTATAAGTTCCGTGCGATTATACAACCCAAAGGTATTTAGTCAACCTCCTCCATGGCGCTGTCGCCAGTCTCAGCGGCAGGAGCACTCTCGGCAGGAGCCTCGGTGGGAGCAGATTCATCCTCCTCAATGTTCAGACCGAGTTGGACGAGCTTGTGGATACGCTCGGCGAAGCCAGCAGGTTCCTCGATGGTGAAGCCAGAGACAAGCAGGGAAGTCTCAAACAGAAGCTGGACGATGGATTTGACAGTGCGGTCGTTCTCACCATCCGCCTCAACCTTCTTCTTCAATTCTTGAATAATTGGAGACTTGGGAGAAATCTCGAAAGTCTTCTTGGAGGACATGTAGCTGGACATTGAAGTGTCACGCAGAGCTTGAGCCTTCATGATA
Organism: Atkinsonella texensis; assembly: GCA_001008035.1. Classification (NCBI taxonomy): domain Eukaryota; kingdom Fungi; phylum Ascomycota; class Sordariomycetes; order Hypocreales; family Clavicipitaceae; genus Atkinsonella; species Atkinsonella texensis. The sequence goes on from KQ061700.1 coordinate 39,982, forward strand.
CGTTCCATGTTGGCGGACCAACCGAACTGGCCGGTACGAATGGCGCAAGGAGACAGGCCGAGCTTGTGGGAAACAACAACTTTCTCAACTTTCTCGCCCAGGACGTTCTTCAGGCTCTTGGCCAGAGACTCGTACTCCTTCTCCTCTTGCTCGCGCGCCTTCTTCTCCTCCTCAGACTCTTCAAGCTCGAAGTCCTTGGTGATGTCCACGAGTTTCTTGTCCTCGAATTCCTTCAGTTGAGTCATGGCGTACTCATCAATGGGGTCGACAAGGAAAAGCACCTCGAAGCCCTTCTCTTTGAGGGTGTCAAGGAAGGGAGACTTGGAGACGGCCTTGATGGACTCGCCAGTGATGTAGTACATATTCTTCTGATGCTCGGGCATGCGAGTGACATAGTCAGACAGGGAGGTCAGCTCATCACCAGACTTGGTAGAGTTAAATCGCAAGAGCTTAGCAAGCTGCTGGCGGTTCTGAGAGTCCTCGTGGATACCAAGCTTCAAGTTCTTAGAGAAAGCGCTGTAGAACTTGTCGAACTGCTCTTTGTCCTCGGCAATCTCGTTGAAAAGCTCAAGAGACTTCTTGACAATGTTCTTCTTGATGACCTTCATGATCTTGTTCTGCTGTAGTGTCTCACGAGACAGGTTGAGAGGAAGATCCTCAGAGTCGACAACACCCTTGACGAAGCTGAGCCACTCAGGAATGAGCTCAGTAGCATCATCAGTGATGAAAACACGGCGGACGTAAAGCTTGATGTTGTTCTTGGTCTTCTTGGTCTCGAAGAGATCGAAGGGAGCGCGCTTGGGAACGAAGAGAATGGCACGGAACTCCAATTGACCCTCAACAGAGAAGTGCTTGACAGCGAGGTGGTCCTCCCAGTCATTGGACAATGACTTGTAGAACGAAGCATACTCCTCCTGGGTGATATCCTGGGGGTTGCGGGTCCAGATGGGTTTTTGCTTGTTCAACTCCTCCTCCTCGATGGTGGTCTCCTTGACCTTCTTGGTCTTCTTCTTCTTTTCCTTTTCCTCGTCTTCATCATCTACCTCCTCGATGCGAGGCTTCTTGTCGTCGTCACCCTCTTCCTTAACTTCTTCCTCGGCATCCTCATCGGGGACCTCCTTCTCGGTTTCCTTCTGGACGTGGAGGTAGATTGGGTAAGAGATGAATTCAGAGTGCTTCTTGATAACCTCCTTGATCTTGCTCTCGTTCAGGTACTCAGCCTGCTCGTCCTTGAGGTGAAGAATGATGGAAGTACCACGGCCGAGCTGCTGTCCCTCGGTATCAGCAGTGATGTTGAAAGTGCCACCGGCGCTAGATTCCCAGATGTACTGCTCATCATCATTGTTCTTTGATACGACAGTCACCTTGTCAGCGACGAGATATGCAGAGTAGAATCCAACACCAAACTGGCCAATCATGGAAACATCAGCACCAGCAGTTAGAGCTTCCATGAACTGTTTGGTGCCAGAACGAGCAATGGTACCCAAGTTGTTGACAAGGTCAGCCTTGGTCATGCCAATACCAGTATCTCGGATGGTCAAAGTCTTGGCCTCCTTGTTTGGGATGATATCAATGCGCAAGTCCTTGCCAGAGTCGAGCTGGCTGGGATCGGACAGGGCCTTGTATCGAATCTTGTCCAAGGCATCGGAGGCATTGGAAACGAGTTCTCGCAAGAAAATCTCCTTGTTAGAATATACGGTGTTGATGATGAGGGAGAGAAGCTGAGAGATCTCAGCCTGAAACTCGAAAGTCTCCGACATTGTGAAGGGTATCTATGGGAGTTTGTCTAAACGGGTGTTAGTGTGAGCAGCAACAGCATACCACCGTAGAATGTGAGTTGTGGATCAGATGACCAAAAGGACTTTCAACGAGGCAAGGAACTTGCAAGCAGGCGAAGCATATGCAATCATACCCATACAGGAGAAACAAAAGATTGCCGCCACACAAAAAAAAAAAAAAAAAAAAAAAAAAAAAGCTCTTTCGCAAGCTTCTTCCTGCTCTCAACAAAGGGGGAAAGGAAGGTACAGTTGAGCGCAAAGGCGGGTGAAATTTGGGTGAAACTTACATACACGCTGGGTATAAAAGGAAAAGAGAAACGAGTCTAAGGCTCCAAAAGAGTGCCGAGTCTCAATGGGCTAAGATGGATTCGAGAGGGGTGAGAGAGTACGACAGATCTGAGTGTTATGCGAGGTGAGAGATGGAGGAGAGATTTGAAAAAAAATCTGAGGGGAAGAAGGAAGCGGTTCAACTAAAAAGGGCTGCCTGCACCGTGGTGCTTGTGCTCCAAAATGTCAAGATTCCATGAGATTCTACGGCTGGTGCCTTCCATAGCAACGAACGAGCGCCCTGCTGATTGGCTACGGGGCACACCCGGCCGGGCTGCTGGGTCCTGGCGAGTGTGCTGGAGCCTTCTAGCAACAGCCTGCCACGAGTTTCCGGCAAAGTGGAAATATGTCCAATCGAACAGTGGCTGATTTGTTGTTGCTCTATCCCAAGCCTTGCTCAATTGCCAATTGGCAGGAATTGTTTTTTGAATTGAAATGCAATGTTCTACTGAAATCGGCTTGCAGCTTTGCATCTCCACTTTATTTTTTCACCGCTGGGAAGCACCACCCATTTTAACAGTTCCAGATAGTTCTAAACTCTGCCGTTACATCAGACAGATGCCTTGAGTCCAGTCTTGAATGAGATTCGTTGCCATGTTTCGTTGAGTATTTCCCCATCTAGCTCCTGCGTGCATAAATTTGACTGTAGTGCACCGTCGTCGCTCGTCTCACTTTCGCCTCATGGCCATCACCTCACTTTCTATTTAATTCTCCAAAAAAAGGCTCAAGGGCCAAGTGGGTCTAGTAGCGAGGCTGAGAGAGTTCGGTCCCTTTCTCTTTGTTACAGTGGGGTTCCGAAAGTCTGCAAGCGCCCACAGTGCGCCACCTAAAGCGCGATGTTAACTGCTTCTTGAAGCTTCATGACTAAAAACTGATACCAGTTGACACTAGTTTATTTATGAACTAAGCTATACTCCATGTTGTGCTGTGCTTTCCTGAAGCTAGTGAACAAATCCCAAGTTCTAGGAATTTACACTGCGTCTCTACTACATTTCCTAGGAAAGCTACCATATGAATTGAAAGGTTTAATCCCCCCCTCTGCTTTACTGAAAGACTCGTATATTATTAATTGATATATGGAGCTTACTACGTGTGACGTTTAGCTCTTCTTAGCTCAGAGAATTAACTATGACTTGAGATTTATGTATTCGAAGGCTTTGGGAACTCCGAAAATACTGATCAGCAAGTGGGGCACATGGGCATCCCACCCCATGGAGCTTCTGTGCCGCTACTAGCTCTTAGGGGTTCAAATTCCCAAACCAGAAGCTATGAGATGAGACCAGTTGATTTGTGACATCCTAATTCGGCCTTCCATCCGCTGCAGAGGTGGTCGGCCGAGGCACCCCATTTCGCATAAATTGCGACGTACCCTACAGATCTAAACGTGCTGATAGAGATGAAATAACCCAGGGTGAAACTACAGATGAAGCAAAGGAGTTGGAGAAGGCGTGTTTTTTGGAGGATATCTTTTCTATAATTTGATCATTTCGGTAAGATATCATTGAGCTGAATAATGTACACGCGAGAGCCCTTAGGTGTCTCCGCAAGATGCCAATCGGAACGTCAAGTGAACAAGCTAACTGCAACTACACTGATTTTCTTCTCCAAATCACGAATCAAAAATCGAATAGATGAAAATGACAATACTTAAATGCATGGCTTGAGATGGACCCTTGCAGCGAACAAATTGATACTTCAAAACCACAACCATCACTTCAGGCTTTATACTTACCAGCCTAGGCATTTCCCTTTTAGTTCCCATCGCCATTGACATGCATGCCCTCATATGCTACAGACAATGCAGTATTCTCTGACCGCAGACGGCCCTCGACTACTCACTCATTCTCAATCACGCCCCCAACTAGCCTATACCTCCTATCCGCATACGCCAACCCAAACTCCTTGATCTTCGTCACGGGCATCATCTCGACAACCTCTCCCAGCACAATGACATGATCCCTCACCCGCACAAGCCCTTGAATCTGTGTATCTCGTAGTAACCTACACCGAAGAATTCTCAAAACCCCTTCACCACGTATTAGAGGTGCGCCCGAGCCCTTCTCCCGCATCGAATAGGTTGCGCCCTCAATCGTATCAAAAACACCATCCATGTTTCCCCGCGTGAAATGATCTGCGATCGCCGCGCCGCTAGCATCTCCCGCCAGAACATGGATGTTGAATTCCGCGCTTGCCTCGATGGCATCTAGCGTCCTGCTCGGTGTGGCAATGTTGAAGGAGACAAGTGGCGTGGGCGACATTGTCAACGAAGTAAATGATGACATTGTCATGGCGCGCGGGACGCCGTCGTGGGTTGCCGTACACACAACTATGGGGTTAGTGAGCAGTCGGAGGACGGAGCGTAGCTGTTCAGGGAGTGTCGATTCGGCATCAGGATCGGGTGTAGGTGCTTTTGGAGCAGAGAGTTTCCCGGATTGTGGCGAGGCTGATATTTGGAGGTTTCGGCATAATAATGCTGCTGAACAGGAATCAGTTTGCAAGGCCGTGTCAAAGGCAGTCTGGATTGGAAGACTTACAATGTGAGGATCGACATGGTCCATCCGCCGTACTCTCCGGCCATGAAGGTCCTGGCAACGGCTGCCGTCCTATTATCCATTCCCCAATGTCAATGGCTCCCACGACGCAATCATATGCACCCTTCATCAGCGGCATGAAGAAATAACCCCTTCTTGCCTCAACCAATGCTTGCTTTCGAACGCAGCGGCTCCGTCTGCACCCCCAGGGGCCTCTAGTAGATCGCCCAAACGGGACATTTCGCAAGTAGTTGCTTCTGATCCTCATCGTGGCGTAAAACTCATTATGTCATTGACGAAAATGTTCCCGTAAGACGCTGAGGGCCAACCTACGCAGGTAACTTACAATGGCACAAGCTTCCAGCGTCATAGGCGGCGCGAGATGCGCTTGAAAGCTGATATCGATAAGAGCGTTGTCAATGCATTACGTGGGTGGGTAGGCTTGCCTTTTAATCCAGCGGCCCGGAAATTTTGCGCCAGGAACAGTGCCCCAGAATTCAGGGATCACTACAGACAGCCATCTCCCAACACAAACTCTTACACGACGACTTGTCGGGATCCCGACCACTTGGAACACGATGGGGAAGCTCACATGCCTACTACCAATGACCATGTCGCCGTGCCGATCAACGCTAGCATCACACAGCAGAGCCTCACTGCCAAGCTGGCTCAACACCCAAATCCGCCACGCAACATTCATCCCCAGACCTCGTCGACCATATACCTTCACGCAGCTGGTCGTTTTATCCGATGGCTCAACATATACCATGCGCACCACATCGCCAGCCCCCATCTATCGAGCCTCAAAAGATACCCGCAACACACTGCTCTGGCAGCCGAGTGAAAAGTCTCTACGAAACGTTGAATTGGACGAAGCTGGAAAGCTGGCTGCTTTCCGTGACAGATTCGGCCGCGCATTCGATGCCGTAGCACAACCGGAAGAGGGTGATGCCCCGGCAGCAGACGCTGGCGTGGATGACTTTGCGGACCTAATCACTGGCTATGTTCAAGAAACAACAACTATGCAGGATTCGGGGCCAAAGAAAGCGCCAACGAAGAGAAAATAGAAATCTGGTGGACACGGTGAAGACTACTATAGCATGATGGCCAAGGCAAGCCTACTGCGCGTTTATTCGAGGGAGGAAGGGTAGACTATCATTCGGTCCTGCAATAACAGAAGAGCTGGGAAAAAAATGTTGGGTTTTGATTTGAAGCAATACGCTCAATATGTACAATAGCTGACGCAGCTTGTACGATACGACAAGAATAGTGAAAACGTCTCTGGATTCGCAATCAAAGTGTAGCTCCGCTTCCGACTCTAAAAGGCCTCATCAAGAGACGACCCGAATTATTTTGAGACAAAGGGGTCGCCACAGACGTTACTACCTTTACTAGTCAGAATCTTCATCCATTCGTGCCCTGGCCCTGTCTATAGCCGTGTCGCCAGGTGGCTTCGATTGTTGCTGAAATACCGGCGGTCGATAAAAAGCGGACTCGTCGTCCTCGGCATCTAATTGCATCAGGAAAGTCTCCCATTTTTCGATGAGCTATTTGCATGTTAGCCAGAAATGGTCCACTTGTAGCTGGTGGTGTGTGAAGGACATGGGGCAGAACTCACCTCTTTTTGTGCCTCAACAGCACTCTCAAGGAACGTCTCTACTCCGCTCTTAAAGTCTTCAACCTTCTCCTTCTCGAACCGATCTATCTCAGTCCTCATGAGGCGACCCATGTCCTCGAAGAGCAATCGTGCTTGGTGCACCTTTTTCTCTGCCTCGCCAACCTCGGCATTAATCTGGTTAAGACGGTCTTGCTGACTCTTGCCCTGTCGAAGCAGCTTATCCTGAGTGTTCTTCTTCTTCTGCAGCTCCGATTCAGCAGCGTGCCAGGCATAGAAACCCTTTTGGCGCTGCGAGAAAGCCTGTTTAATAGAGCCAATGAGCCGGATATACTCCTCGATAATGATTCCAAATGTCAAGACATCCTGCTGAGCTTGTCGATCATAAACATCCCTGATAGTAAGTTGCAGATCAGATAGAGCATCCAAGGGGCCAGACAGAGTCGGCGACAGCTCAACCGTAGAGAGAGCGTGAAGTGAAGCAGAAAAATCGCCAGCCGCCTCAGCCATCATTTTGCGCTGGCTGACCATCGTTTCCATGGCTTTGACAAGGCCTTTCAGTTGATTCTCTAGAGCATCTAGATAAATTTTTCGATCGTGGAACCAGTCGTCCTGCTCAACAAACTTGTCGCCCCGGCCAACGTTGATACCTAATGATCCGAGAACACCCTTGCTTTCACTAGGCAGGGGTTCTTTGTGCTCTCTGTGCTTGATATCGACATTGAACGCCTCGCTTTCGAGGAAAAGTTTCAGATCAGCGTCATGTTGCAAGGTGGGATGAGCAGCAGTCTTGTTCAGCATCTTCTCCAAGGCAGCGCGTCGACTTTCGACGAAATTGCTATCGAAGCGCCCAACCGCCTGCTTCTCTGGGGGCGGAGGAACAATGCATCCAGGATTATTGGCATGTAAAATGTTATATAACCAAAGAAAATCTCGATAACGTCGTTTGACCTCGAATTCTGGCTGCTTATATGCTCGAGATGTGGTCTTTAAAAAAATAAAAAAATAAAAAAAAAGATTGTCAGTTAGTACAACCGATGCGTGCCAACCATTTTCACAATGGCGTTTGGATCAAGTTCCTTACCCTCGTTCTCACGGAGTAAACAATATGCGAGCTCGTTAAGTCCCCTATCTTGACTGGATCGCCAACCGTGATATGGAAGCTCGGTTTCGAAGCTTCCTCCACGCTGACGCTAGGCTGCGTGGAACTTCGTACGCTGCTCGGCCTAGCGGCATCGACAGGCGGCGCCGCTCGAGGACCTCCATGACTCTTGAAGTCGTCGTCATCCACGTGGTGAGGGTCGATCGGCCGCCGGGGCTGCTGCTGATGAGGCATAGTGGTTCGGATTACCATTTGTTCTTTTTGCGGCGGAATTGGCGGGGCGTCCGAGGCACCATCATTGTCGTCGGCAGAAGCGCTCAATGGACCTAGAGGATCTTCAACGGCCTCGAGGCGAGTCGGCTGTGCGACAAGGCGGCGTGGGCCTCGTGAGAGACGAGGTGCTGGAGAGGTAGCTTGAGCTGTGGACGGCTGGGAGCTCATAGGGTCAGACTGGGAAGCCTGTTTAGAGCTATGGCTCGCGTCAGCCCATGGCGACTCCTCGACATCCATTGCGATTATGATTCGGCCGCGAGTGGGAAACTCGGCGCTTGATTGCAGGTAGGAAATGGGCGGCTGTCGATGCGGGTGACAAGCTGACAATAAGGTCAAGGCAGCGGCAACGTCAGTCGACGATGCCCAGTTTCGTAACGCGCCACACTGGAGCAGTCTGCGTTGGTAATACCGACCCAGTCAGACATCTTCAATACTGAGATGTCATGGACTTATGTGTGCCCCACTTTCATCTTTCATGACAGTTCCGAGTTCCAGACTTGCTTAATTATATTGCGCAGCGTAACAAAGAGAGGCTGTCAACTTCATTCCGTGTTTATTTTCCGAATTATGCGGATTCCAAGAAAATCCGCCAAAGTATCTATATAAATGCTAACTTTCCACCAGGGCCAGGACGTAATGCGACATAATCCTCATGCTATACAGTCCTTGCCTTCACACCAACGTACCAAAAACGCCTCAGGCTAAACCGCCTTGGAACCTTACGCCTTGCAAGCAGCACTCCCGATCGTTTTGCTTGATTTCCTCTTTGTGGCGCGCTTGCCATGTCTTCTGGCAGATGATCGCTGCTTCCGCAAAGGAAGCATGCTTTTGCACAGCCACCATGTCTGTTGAGCCAAAGTAGGTAGGTCCGCAACCAAGCAATCCTATCGCTCAGGGTCGTAACATCCACCAACCATCACCAAGTTCATTCTTGTGAACTTGACCCGCATCACCGGTGTTCTCTTCGTGGGAAACGCACTAATTTGGTCGTGGGTGACCATGACCTCTTTGCTCTTTTTCTTTTGCGCCCCACCTGGTGCCGCAGTGGTAGTCGACTGGCCCGTGGCTGGAGCATTCACACGCGAGGCATCTGTGGCCGTAGCCGTCGCTGTCGTACCATCGGCTGCCGTGGAGGCGGCAGCAGCTTCTAATCCAGCTTGTGCTGCAACCTTGTGAGGATCCAACGGCTCCTCAACGTCCCATAATCTGACGGTGCCGTCTTGGCCGCCAGACGCCAAAACAGTCGACTCCACGCTGAAACTAAGGGACCAAATACCGCCGCGGCCGTGACCGCGTGACCGCTTAATAAGAGTTCCCTTGGAAAGATCCCAGAAAAATATGTTGCCTGCCAGGTCAGCGCTGGCCAGGATCTTGCCATTGGGCGCGCATTCCAAAGCCGTGATATGATCGGTGTGACCAGCGAAGACCCTCACGCAAGCTCCAGTAACCACAGACCACATGCGGATTGATTTATCTGTTTCATCCGAGGCCGAGAACACATACATGCCATTATGATGCCAGGCAATAGCAGAAATGGCTGTATCATGGCCAACCATGAGACGCTGGGGGGAAGCGTGGTCTTGCATCCAAAGGCGCAATGCCTTGTCATAACCTCCACTGATGAAGTAATGACCATGTGGACTCCAGAGAGATCGAAATATCGGTCCATCATGTGATTTGTATAGACAGAGACAGACCCAAGACTCCAATGACCACAGCCGAATATGACCGTCAGCCGAGCATGAGAGCAGAAGCTTGGGACGACCATTAATGGCGGAGTTTTGTCGCCCATCATCGCCAAATAGTTTTTGTGGAGGACCTGAGGCAGAGTCAGAGAAGGACACATCGTAGACTGGCCCAGCGTGACCGATAAGCTTTCGGCTATTGAATTTTGCGTCCTTTTCATGAACATTCATCGTCGGTAGTCCTTGGCCGTCCAGAGACCAGACCCGGATATACGACTCGCACGTCCCAACAGCAACCATTTGACCATCTTCGGAGAAGTCCATGCATGAAACACTAAGACATAACAGTCAGAAACGAATTAATGAGTTGCGGGAAAGTTAACATACCTTCCGAAGGTGTTATGAAAGGTGAACATGCAAGCACTGACAGAGGTCCCAACCCCGCCAGTTCTGCCGTCAATTTTAAAGCGATCACGATTTTCTCTGACTTTTGACATCTCCAGCATAATGTCCCTTGGTCTGGAGGGAGGCAGTGGCAAGTCTGCTCTGCTAGGGACATCAGCATCCTCTTCGCGCTTAATCCTTTGATCGAAGTCTTCTAGCATGCTTGCAGTGCCTTCTGACGGAGGGTTTCGTTTTTCTTCTTCCTCGATCTCAGCGCGGACATCGTCACGTAAGTCAGGATCCATGGGTAATGGACCCAGCTTCAGCGGTTGTGCAGGGTCAAGGATATCTTTGTTTGACAAGCCAATATTCACCCCAGGGATGCCCTCTTTAGCATCCACTTCCTCAATATCGGCATTTTTAGACCTTCTGAAGACAGCCTCAAAACTGAAAGGTGTGATTGGGCCGCGAGCGGTCGAATCAATTTGACAATATGTTACAAGCAGTTGCCGAATGACTGAACCACCCTGCTCCGACTCCCTTTCTAAGAAATTGAAGAGATCGCCGGTTGCGTGTTGATTTAGAGGTATGCGATACTTGTTCTCCTTGTATAATTGAGCGGTCGGATTCTCTGCGACATGCTGTGGTAGCGTAATTATTGAAAAGGTTTTCAAATCATCAGCGTGAGATCGTTGAAAGTAATGGCCCAGTTCCACGAGAAACAACTTGGAGTCTTCTGTGTACCCGTGGCCAGCGAGCTCAAGAAAAGAATAGACAAACATCGGCCAGAGGAGTTTCGATAACTCGAACTAGCTGCGCATTAGTGGCCAGGCCTTAGATTAGATGAAGATAACAAACCTTGTATAGGTCTAAATTATTATCCACCCATTCTTTCAGTAACTTAAATGCCTTTTGATATTTTTTGGGTCCGATATTGGCTAATTGCTGGATAGGTTTTCCATCGGTACCCAGATGTTTGGATTCTTGTCGGAAAACCTCTTCTGTGCGATTAAACCCCCTCTTGAGGAGGTAATCGGTCACCTTTGACGGGTTGTCAGCATGTAGAGTATTAATATGCTTGTAGTAAGATGGAAATGATCCAAATGTCTGAAAGCTCATGATTTGACAGGGAAGACCAAAGGGTAGTGAATTCGAGATTAGTGGCAGGGTTCCTATGAAGCCGACCTCCAACAACTGCGATGATGCCAGACGCTACCCGCGAGGATGCGAGATTTGATGCACGAAGAGAGGGCCGGGGAAGGAAGCATCACGCAATTAACATTACTGAAGTACTTCGACAGCGACGGGTAGTGTGAAGCGTAATGTTTGCGTGCCAAAACGAATGCGATGTGCTATACCGCAAAAGTCTTCATGTAGGGAAAAAAAAAAAAAAAACAGTCCCTGAGCTCAATCAAGAGAACTTACGATCTGGTTCAAATTTTGGTTGGACATGGCACCGCCGCTTGCTCCAGTACCGCCACCTGCCGCCGGCGCTGGTCCAACCGGTGAAGTCACTGTTTGAGCTGCATAGTTGGCAGCTGGCACCACGGGGGCAGGAGGTTGCCCAGACATGCTGAACGACTGGATGTGATTAGGAAGGCCCGAGATGGTTTCTGGGCCTCAGCAGCGGATAAAAAGGTTTAATGATCTGCTAGACTAATGCCGTGTGAGTTAAGTTCGAGAATGGCTGCCGATCTGGGACGCAAAATGGTATCCGTGTTGGACGGAATGAACACGATTTAAATTCAGCGTACGAAGTATTGAAGATATCAAGGAAAAATAAAAAGAGGAGCCGAGTATAAAGTTTGGGAACATTGGATGTGATGAATGCAACGCTGCGCGTCCCGTCCAGTCGAGATGCAGGAGCGGCGATTAATGAAGTAAACCTAACTCGAGTGGAATTGAACTCCCAGCAAGAGGCGCGAGGCTAAATTTAGCCGACGTTTACACGGCAGGTCGCAGAAGCTGAAGCGTCACATCCAGAGCTGCACGATGCAACGAGGAATATGTTCAATTATAAATTGCGTATGAAGTATTGTACAATTCCAAAATCGTGAGCTTGAACAATTTTTTTTTCCAACAGTTTTGTTGTATGGTCTCTCAAGTACGGAGACGTAAGCATGCATATGACCAGTGCCTGCACGTGTCTACTCTAACGCGAACAAGCACCATTCACGGTATGAGCAAGCTCTTAAAACATTCAATGTTGTGTTGCCCTATACCAAACCGCCCAAGCGAGCTACCTAGACCCTCAAAATCGGTCACGTCGAGAATCCACATTTGATACCCTGATTCCAAGCTTGCGCTTGATTCATATTTCCTCTCTCCAAACTCAGAGCGCCCGCAAGCACCTTCCGTGATCTATTTGGCAATACGGCACTCAAGCTAACCCAGTCATGTCTTCACCAAACGACATCATCATGGATCGGGAAAGCCCCCGAATAAACGGACAAAGCTATAAACCATTCACTTTGAGAGAGAACATACGCCAGCTAAATGACATTGATAAATCTATTGCCCAACTTATGAGTCAAACCGCCACTTCGCTCAATGCCCTTACCATACCATCAGATTCGACAACGCTAGGACACGAAGCACCATCATTGGACCCTCCATCTCAGAAGGAGGCTTTCAAAACAGCAACAGACTCTTTTCTCACGACTTTGCACAGCATAGATGTCAGAATGAAGCGGCAAATCACGGCGCTCGAAGAAGCCGGCATTGTGAATTTGGCCAACGAAACCCGACAGGATCCCAACGGCGGAACGAAGGCATCTCTGAAGCCAAACGGTCTGGGCACTGTAGGCGGCCTTGATGTCGGTTGGCTGAACAGTCGAAGTACCAGGGTAGAGCGGGAAATGGAAGGAGAGCTGTGGCGGGAAGCCAAAGATTTTTTGCAAAGGGAGCAAAATGGTAACAGTCGGACATCGTAGCGTAGCAGGTGCCGAGAATAGAATTGGATTTTGAGCAGGCACGCCTGCACGCCTGCACGACGTCCTAGCTCTTGCGATTTGCAGAATTGCGGCCATCCGAATTGCCCATTTTCCCAATTCCAGTTGCTTAATCGCTTCGTTGGGGATATCAAATACATTGCCAACTCCCTCCAAAGATTAGAGAGCTCCGGATGCTCTAGCTTCGCCGGTGTCACCAGCTTGTTGCCCTTCAGGCTCCTCAGCGACAGTCTCTTGGCGTGTCGCGTTCCTGTCCGCCAACGTGAAGCCTCTTTCATCAAGCTCTTTCCGGAGGTGTAGATATCTCATTCGCCAGTCGCAAAGCGCAATTGTGAGTCCAATACATGCCACGAAGAAGGCACCGCTGAAAATTGCCAGGGCAATCATGATACTATATCGTGCGGTGGGATCAATATCCTGCTCGCGTGTAAAGTGGCGGCTAGACGCTGCTGCATAGTGACCGATTATCCGGCTGGTGATGCCTTTGGTGGCGGGAATTTGCATCTTGTGATGGTTGAAGGTGGCCAGTGAACACCACTCGAATAGCTTCGATAGTTTAGAAAGCTCCGGCTGAAATCGTGATTTCTTGCCCTTACTTAACCAAGTCTAAATAGAGGAAACTAGTTCGAGGATAGATGACGAGCATCTTGAAGTCGACTGCCGGTATACATGGACTTGACTCGTAGTAGGCTTCTTGATGGCTCCAAAGTTTCCAGTCGGACAGACAACCTCGCACAGCAAGTTTGAACAAATTGGCCTGACAATCATCGTGAAGGTAGGAGGCCAGGACGCAAGAACGCACAAGACCATGATATTGTGCTGCTCTTTGTCCTCGCTAGAAGTCTGTTTGCTAATGTTTAGTGATCCATTGCACCACCTGAGTCAAGCATCTCATGCAACGCGGTATGAGTCAACAGCACCAAGAGATACCAGAGCACAACAACGGTAGAAAATTTGCCTGACAATTATAAAGATATCCCTTGAGCGACACAAAGAGGCAATCGAGTAACAAACCGTCCACAGTCTACTTTCCCGGGAACACGAGCGCTTTTCAACCTTTTGCTGTATGGCAAAATCACCAATGTCAAATGAACTAAGAGGCTTTGCAGTTTTACGAGTAACTGTCAGGAATTTTATTTTATTTGGTGATAATCGTACATGTGAGGTCAAGCTCACCTAGATAATCACCAATCACCAGAGCTTCTTGGAGTGTCGCTCCAAGTTGTCGACAATTGCGCGATTAATAAATAATACATTGCCGGGCCCCGCGTGGGTGGGGTCAGCTGACTTGCCGAACGCTCCGGGTCTGACCAAGGTACTGTACCCAAGCATGCGGATGAAAAAAAAAGGTGGGCACTCTAGCACGTAGGATGTGAGTAGGAACTGGCACTTTTTTCTTCACCCGCGTGCTAGGGCCTGCTAAATGACACCCCAAGATGCCCCTCCCTTTAAAATGAGTAGCACCAGACAGCCAGTCGTGGCAGGCGCTAATGTCTGGTGGTTTAATTTATTATATTCCTGGCCGACAGACAGGTCAGCTCCTTGTCGTCCACGAGCATGGCCATAAGTGGTGTCTATTGTAGAGCGGCTTGGATCTGACCATTTCCTCTTGTCCTCCATCTCGCGTCGATTTGCGCACTGCATCAAGCAACCACAGACATTCATTTGTCTTGCCCGCCGATTGGGTACACAGTTACCGCCGTTCGCCAAGTCGTCTGAAGGCGCTTTCCTTTGCGCCCCAAACTACACCTCGCGCCACAAGACCCGCGACGATCCAGTTAGGGGCTAGGTCCGACATCCAGAACATACCCTTTTGAAACGTAGTGAGCCCCCGCCACTATGCCTACTTCTCTCGCCAAGGGGACGTACTCGTCTCTTCTCCTCGTCATAGCGACACTGGGCAGAATGGCAAACGGACACGATCATCACGGAGACAGCAAAATCCCAGAGGGACAGACGGTCTCGTTGGAGCCTCTGGTTAGTATTGGGACCACCGCGTTGAGTGGCAAGAAAACATCGGCATTTCAGGCAAAACTAACCCCTGTGCCACAGGACACGACGCTGTGGATACACATATTTGTCAATATGTTTGCTTATGGCATTATCTTCCCTATCGGAATGGTCCTCGGTGTGAGTGTCAAGCCCTGTGGCCGATTGGAAGGTCATGCAAGGACAAGGAAGAACTAACAATATGGGGTAGATAACCAAGTCACGATGGCACGTCCCTACACAAGCACTCGGTTCGACACTCGCTCTCCTCGGATTCTTCTTGGGCCACGCTCACGGAGGCCGGGAGTTTGTCGGTCACAACATCCACTCGATCTTTGCCAACATATTACAAATTCTCCTTATTGGTCAGGTTGTACTAGGACTCTACTTAAAAGGTCACTGGGAGAAGGGCTTGAACGGGAAGATCAGAAATCTAATTCGACCGTGTCATTCCATTATTGGAAAGGCGATGCCCTTACTCTCCTGGGCTCAAATGGTTTTTGGTGGTATCACGGCTCTCGGTTTCTGTCAAGGAGAGCATGTTGGACAGTGTGCCGCACACTTCATCATGGGGGGAGCGTTCATCGCATACGGTGTCATTCTGACCATCATTATGCTGGTAGGACAAGTTTGGATGCAACGCTCCGGGCGCTCACAGGAGTTCTTCGACAGTGCAGTAATTGCCTCATGGGGCTGTGTGAACACCTTTACGGAGCATCGTTGGGGAACTGCTTGGGTCAAGAATGACTGGCAACATACAACCATGGGCATTGTCTGGTGGTGTGCTGGCCTGGCTGGCCTGTGGCTAAGCAGAGACCGTGATGGAAATCCCAAGCGTAACTTTATCCCTGGCTTTGTCCTTTTCATTACTGGCTGGGCTATGTCCGCACACCCCCAGGAGCTGATGGTCAGTGCCATGACGCATGCCACATTCGGCAAGACTTTGATGGCTGCCGGTCTGACTAGGGTGATTGAAATTGCTTTTGTTCTCAAGGACAAGCAGTCTCTGTCTGAGGATGGACGCTCCTGGAACAGTTTCCAGTATATCCCCGTTTTCGTAAGTACACTTATTCAAGTTTGTGCTTCCCAAATGCTGACAACTTGACTCATAGCTTCTATATGCCGCTGGCTTCTTGTTTATGGGTGCTACCGAAGAGCAGATGAACCTTGTTGCCCAATCCGACATGGATGCGGTATCTTATATCCTCATCTTATTTTCGCTGGCATTCCTTTTATTCCTCTTTGTGAACATGGTCATTCATCTCTATGACCGCCTTGCAAACCCAGCACTAAACACGAAATCATTCGCCAATGGACATGCCCACGCGAACGGGCGCGCTGCAGAGGAGGGCCAAGTAAGAGACGCCGAAGAATTCGAGCTTGACGGCCTGATGAGCGATGAAGAAGGCGACGAGAGCCGAGTCATGCTGAGAAGGAGCGTAGAAAGACCTAGCATCGACACTCCAAGCACTCTAGGCAAGAACAACCACACTCGAGTTGATTAAAGATTTGACCACGGCGATAAAAACCACTATCAAAGGTTTTGTTTGACACTGAGTAAATTGGGTTATTATCAATGGCGTACTCGGTTTGGGAAGTATCTTGTCATGGGCTGCAATACTTGGGAATCATTATTCATATATGGAAAGCTTAGAAGTAAATCAGAGCGTTGAGGAAAAGCGTCGAGCATGGGATTTTGCATAACAGACCAACGTACTTGTTTCTCTCATTCACACATGCTAAACTGTGAACATCTCTTGCAAGCCACAAGTATTCTGTTATGCGCAGGATCGACCCGGTTCATCGCCTTGACAAGCCACCAACTGTAGGGACGAGGGACGAAGTGGGGCAGGACTTTTTTTCTGCAGTGAGCGGCAGCAAGTCAACATCGATGCTTTCCTTCTTTTTCCTCCAAGCTCTCTGACGTATCACGTCCCATACACAATTCTTGACGCAGAGACGTCCGAATCTGACCAAAATGCCTTCTGTCAAAAATCCCAACGGCCCTTCCAAGAACCGTCTCGCCGCCCGAGCCGCCGCGTCCAAAAAGATCCGCAGAAAGCGCAGCGAGTTTGCCAAGAATAAAATCTCCAAGCAGGACATCGCGCGCGGTGCAAGACCTGGCATCTTGCCCACGAGTGGTCCTGGAGCAAAGATTAGTGCGAAAAAGGCAAGGAAATTAGAGAAGAAGATGGGGTATGCGCTGAAGAGAAAGATGCACGCCGAAGGAGAGACCGGAATGGAAGGTAAGGTCACTTGAAAAGCTTTTTGACGATCGATCCGATTTAAGAATGCCGGGAAGATTGGTTTCCCCATGGTGTATAATCTAATAAACTTGTTTGTAGATGCACCTAATATGGATGCCGAGATCGAGCAGCAGTTGAACGCCGAGAATGACATGGAGATCCAGTAGGAGACCACGAGTACAGGCGGCCCGGTTTGGATTTACGACGTTAAGAAATAACCAGCTCGGTACGATTGTGCTCACATGGAAAATTTGCATTGCACTGGAACACGTCACGACGCATTCTACGACTCAATTATAGATTGGCGACAAGGCGTTGGCGGGCTTTTCTTATATGATAGGGATGGGGAGGCACTGATTTACTAAATGAACGTACTTTTATTCCTCGGAGCTGGAAATCTGTTTGATATAAGTTGGCATCTTCTTTTTGAGGCATATTTACTATGGTAATGAAAGAGGTACAAGTGAGCCAATCGTGAAGATATCGAAAATGTGGGGTGTCTATTGCATTATTCGGCCATTGATGACTTTGTCTTCACAAATCGTTTGTCCAGTTCGTTGAGGTGAGCAACTCAAACAGATTCCTATTCTTCTCAGCTATTGTTGGTTAGTGTACCTTCTGTCATGAACTTTAGCCTCTGTATTTATTTCACAAATGGCGAGAGAGGAAGGGTTTTGCTGCATTTGCTTCTTCATCTATTTGACTTCTCATTTTTCCAGTCTCTGCTTTTTGTTGTTTCCGAATTTTCACTCGAAGTCGCCCATTTTTACAACTCGAATAACTTCTTTTCGTCCTTTGTCACGGTAAAATGCAATATTCAAAGCATCATGCGACCACCCCAGCCACTCAACAAGGCAACATATCATTAAGCACTCGACCAAGCGGAACCTCTCGGCAGCAGTTACAGGCCTCCTCAAACTCATCTACTAACGACAGTGGAACAAAGCCATCAAAAGTCGACGAATTTCGGAAGTGGTTGACCAGTGTCATTCCTGTCTGTCTTATTCCGGATGACCTGAGACTGGCCTTGCAGAAAAATGGCAACCTTCGACTTGATATGGCGAGACAGCAAGGCGTATCCATCACAGAAGTATACTTCGGTGAAGATTGCCTACCAACTTGGCCAAGTATTTGTTGGGACCCAGAGCAACAGAGTCTGCATGATGTCATTCAAGAACGGTTGAGCGACATTCAGCTTGCAATGGATTTTGGCCATCTGCTTCGGCAAGATATTCAATTTAAATGTACTTTACGGCTTCGGGAAGCCCAAAGCCAGGGAATCGAACTCAGCGATATTGTTATAGGACCGTCTCTCCTACCAGCATGGGACACTTCCCCAGGTCCAACCCAATCCCTCGATGCCTCAATTTCTTCTACCTTATCTACTGGTGAAAATTTTGATTCTGAAGACGAGCAGGGAAGCTCAGTCACAATTCCATCCGTGGTTGAAGGCTATCTTAACACAATGTCTATAGATAAATACCACGACGATGGCAAGATTCACGACGAGACATCGGATCGTGTAGCCAAAACTGTGGACGATGCCGCATTGCAGCCGCTTCATCCTGGTAATACACTGCCGAAAGCTGCATTGGGCTCTCGAGATATCAACTGCAGCTACGAGAAAGAGGATGACAACGCGAGCACTGACGTCGACGACACTGATGAGGAGAACGACGAAATTCATCTTAATAACCCCGTATCATCGCAGCCAATATACGATGAATACGGAAGATCCAATATCATTGATGATGTCGAATTAGTTGGTGTACCCAGACAGTTTGCGAACGCTGACGTGGAGGTCTACCTGGCCCTTGATGACGACGAAGAGTATGAGAACCTGCCAGAAGTAGAGCTGGCTATAGACAGAGAGGCTTATGAGCAGTTAGATGGTGATCAAGGTGCCATCGATATCTATATACCAGGCGCCGAGCTGTTTTGTTTCAACGAGATTGAGGAATACGACGATGAGCCGAATTCGAGCTCGGACACTCTTCATCAATCAGGTCCGGAGACTAAACATGATGATGACTCGACTGCGGACGAGGAGGGCGATGATGAGCACCTCGAAGTTCTTCATGAAACTGAGCGTGACGTGGCTCTACTCTCTGAATCAGAGACAAGCAGCGAGGAAGAATGAGTGGTTATAATTGATCGAAACCGAGAATGACTTGTGAGATGAAGACGGTGAGACTTTGCTGCGCAGGACATTGATGCAGGAGCTCTAGCTCGGTTTACTACTACATACGACTGGTGATCACAAAGCAGCATATTATTTATAAAAAAAAAGGCTTAGAATACGGGACAAGTGGTGGTTATCGGAGAGATTATGATACTGGGACAATGGAGAGCTTGATGCCAATAGGAACGAAATGCACGATAGATGACGAGAATACTTATATACCAAGCATATGGCCAGCCATTAAAGTACTCGCATTTTCAGAATCGTGCACAAGATTGGTGACATCGGTAAAGAAGGCAAGTATGCCATCATGTTCTACCTGTCATGTTCTACCCGAGCCAGGACACAAGGTTTCGTCAGACCGTAGCCATCGATGTGATGAGGATGGACAGCCCAGAGCAAAACTTAGTTGAACAACAAGCAAGTTAATTATCTAGGTAGCTAACATAGAGATGGAATGGTAAAAAATTGTCTTGCAGCTGGCACGAGAGAATCGGATTGGTAAATCTCTATCTCCCTCTCTACATTTCTGGATACGCAAAAACCGCGTTAATCAATAGGTGAAGGAGCAGTCCGTGGAGGCACCTGCCGGTCTGGTTTTGTTTCTGTCACCCGCAGGCCTTGCTCTGCTTGATGTGCATTCTTCATTGTCAAGGCGGAAAAGTTCCAAGTGCCTTGGGGTTCGAACCAATTGCTCCAATGGCCCAACTCGTTGATGACTACAGTTGCCTGTCTCCAGTCGGCATCTATGGCGGGGTCTGGACGAGTTACTGGAATGAAAACAAAGAAAAGGGGAGAGTATCAAACCGTAGCATCGTCTTGTGCTTGTTCTGTACTTTGATTTTCAATCAACCCAATTTGTTCGGGAATATAAGCGCTTACCTGGTGTGGAACTTTCGTGGGCCGATTCCCTCGATGGATCTGCCATTACCCAATGGCATCATTGGTCTGTATCATTATCAGTCGGAAATAAATGCATTCTACTCTGGTTACTGACCAGGAGGACAGAAGACATCAACGCAAGCAGAGTTGGTCGTATCAATCAGATCGCAGACCGAATTCAAGAAATTAAAAATAAGCTTAGCAAGAAAGCACCTTGTCTAGTGTCTGAATGCAACATTCTCCGATATCGCGTATTCAGGAAGCATCTCCACAAGCAGCTGAGGTCTAACCCAGATGGATACTGTATTTCTGAACTTTTGGCATCTGTCAAAGATGTAAGAGACCCTCGTTGGGAGGGGACATTGCTTCGCTCAACTCAGCACCAGAACTGTTCTATACTGCAAGCCGTCCAGGGGACCCTAGCCAATTCTGAGACGGCTCTCAACGGTTTAGAGCTTGGCCAAGTATCTGAAGAACTAGTCGAATGGTCTCTTTGTGCACATTCGGCTGATTGGCATTTTCTCGGGATTTTGTTGTGTTTAAAAAAGTCGAAATCTTTGCTGGGCTTTAGTAAACGTCCCAACGTTGTTTAATTACAAAGGAGTGAGTAGTTCGGCTTACAACATGTACTTGGATCAGGAAACCCTGGTACTATTTCTTGCAGGTCAAGGATGATCTGATTGCTTGTGTTGACTATCGGGAGCTCACGTGCCTTGTAAGCAGCCTATGTCCCTTTGTGGCTATATCTTCGGTCATCATATTGTGAGATAGTTTGGCATAATCGAGATCCGCATATTTAGTGGCTCGTCTTCCTTGAGAAAACACAGCCAGAATATGATCTATTAGCTTCTGCCTTTGCCGGCTCAGCGCTTCATATGTCCCCGTTGTTCTACTGTCTTTGCAATCCATGATTGGAGATGAACTGGGTCAAAGTGAATGCCATGGTCTGAGTGGTGTTTGAGAAGTCTTAGAAGCAAGCCTAACTGTTAAGCATCTGTGTCTTATGCGCCGACAATGGCAGGCCAAGGTCAGGACGAGGGTCTGCAGTGTTGCTCTTGGCATGACGGTTAATCGCTAGCCGCACCAAGGGGTGCACCAGTGCAGCCTGTCTGGTGCTGCATGTAGGATTGCCCAGACATGATTTGCGATGAGCTCGTCTGGGTGGCGAGAATACGAGATGCCGTTGCGAGGTTCTATGCTAGTCACGACCCGTGCGTGCAATCCATTCCCGGGCCAAAACGCTGGTGAAATCTCTATATTCACCCATTAACGTGAACATGTTACCTCTTCATGTACTCTGACACAATCCACTTCTCTGCCATCGCCCAATAGATAATAGATTCAATCACAAATCGCTAGATAGAATCAGGGGCTTCACCTCGTAATCCTTCGACACGCTCCCTCATGACAGCCTGAGCCACCACAGGATCAATGCGCTCGGCCGGTCCTATCCGCAACATCTTGCCAACTAGAAACATCAGCTTCCCCTGCGGAAATTTCTTGCAGTTCACAAACTCTTGCAAGACGGCGTCTTCGCCAGCCAGCGCTTCCTCGGCTAGCTGGCGATACTCGTCTACTGATATCTCACGAAACCACAGGTCGTTGGCCTCAATCGCCGCGGCGACACCATCAGAGAATTCATCAAAATAGATTGAAAAAAGAAGCTCTTTCGCGACTTTGCCTGTGATCCGCTTTTGGCTAAGGTAGTAGAGCAGTTGAGATAGCTCGGAGACCGGGATTTGCGCGCACTCCCCGTCATCGGTGAAGGTCAAGTCTGTTGCGGCTAGAGGACCGGCCTTATAGGTTGTCAAATGACCGAGCTCATGAAGGATCCAATTGGCTGTCAGAGTGGCATAAGTTTTGAGTTCGGGTGAGGTTGAATCTGGTTTCCCCGAAGATTCGGCCAGATGAATATCGTGAAGGCTATTCAGCAACTTGTAGTAATACTGAATGCGGGCCCCGTCGTCCAATACGATGAGTGAAAGAGCGTCTTTTGGTGTCAATCCATGCTCATGTACTAGCGTGTCGATCTCAGTATCTGGCAATACTGCCAACGAGCTTCGGAGGTGTTCGACAAGATCACTGCCTATGACTAGCGGGGCAATATCAGGATCAGGCATGTAGCGGTAGTCAACTTCGCCTTCTTTGCCTCGCAATCTGCGCGTTTCGTTGGAACCCAGAGACCATCCCCGCGTCTCGCCGGCAATCACGGCACCAGCTTCTAATTCTCGAATTTGACGGTTTCTTTCAGCAATAATCGCATCTTCAATGGCTTTGATGGTGCTGAGATTTTTTATCTCGGTCCTCGTGCCCAACGTCTGCGACGAGTCGTCTGTTTTCCGAACAGATACATTCACATCTGCTCTGAGTCCACCTGTCTCCATGCCGGAAACGCAGGAATTAGCAGCATTGAGTAGGAACTGAACTTTTCGCACAAAGGCGGCGGCAGTCCGCGGGTGGTGCATGCCAGGTTCGGTAATGATTTCAATGAGTGGGACACCAACTCGATTGAAGTCCAGCCACTGTACATTCCCGGTCTGGGCCAATGTTTTTGCCGTGTCCTGTTCCAGCTGCACCTGCTTTATGCCTACAGTGACGCTCTCGCCATCCTCGGCGGCAATGCCATCTCGGGCCAGTAATGTAATGTGCCCGTTCTTGGCAAAGGGCTCGTAGTATTGCGTAATCTGATATCCCGAAGGCTGGTCCCACCAGAAGTAGTGCTTTCTGTCAAAGCGGCTCACGGGCTGGATCTCGCAATTGAGAGCCAGCGCAGCCCGAAGAGCCGGTGTCAAAGATTCCTTTTGGAAAAGAGGTTGGCTGCCGGGCATGGCCAGGTCGAAAACGGCCACATGGCTATTTGGTTCGTCATTGAAAGACGTGGTAGCTGGAGAAAAAAGCTTGCGGCCTGTATTGAGCTGCGCATGAATTTCAATGCCGACGGTCAGCTCCCATCCATTGACCATCTGAGAGTCGCCTTTTGATTTCTGTCTGCCGTGTTTCTTGGCGAGCTTCGCCTCCTCCTTCAATTGTTTCCGCAGAGGAACTGCCGATTCTCTCGTGTTCAAAGCCACCGTCGAAGCTGGACTATGATAGAGCGCACGGAGCGGTCTCTGCCGCCATAGAGCCATATGGTTACGGCTTAGAACATGACGAGCCGCTAAGCAACCTCTCCTGGCGAGTCTCCCTTCCAGGAGGTAACTCCCCACCTCCGTAATTCGTGCTCGGCTCATTGCTTCCTGAGACGAGACTGAAAGGCCGCTATTTAGCCTATCGGTCACGGGCGGGTCATCTGCTAACAAAAGTTCGAGGTAGCGTAGCTCTTCGTTCGGGAGTTTGGGTGCTGGTGGGTGTCGTCATGCGACGCATCGGCTGAGCTGTTCGCTGTCGGCCAAACAAGCCATATCATGCACCTCTAAATTTGTGACTCTCGGATTCGATGATTTGATGGATGCCGCGCCGGATCAAGAGGTTATGGGGATTGACGAGCGAATGAAAGAAGCTGCTGGTGACGAAAGCTTTCTGGCTGCACTGTTTTCAGACCTACCTGCAGTTCAGAATGGTCTCGGGATTGGATGGATTGGGAGGCGGGGAGAGATATTGTGGGGCCACTTCCACCATTCTCTAGCACTGCAGATGGTAGGACGGCGGACTTGGCCCGACCAGACTCGACTCGACTTGAATTGGCAACTTGGTGCCCTCATTACTTCTCGGGCTTATTGTTATTAATTTCATTGTTGCCTTGTTTGCATCAACCCACCCCCCGAGCTTTGACCCCAACGTGACGCAGGAGTCGCGAGCTTGGCCAACGAACTCGCAGCGCCCGGTCCCTCTCGAACCTTGAAGGGTGGCTGGAATGTAATAGATCTTGTCCGGCAACGCAGATCGTACTCCGTACTCTTGAGAAAGTAGCAGTGTGCGTCGGGCATCGGGCATCGTTGGGTAGGTTTGAATGGGATCACTGACTTGTGCCATGTCCTGCGACTGAGAACGACCTCATCAATCTCGGCATGTCTGGGTGCCCATGACAATCATGACTTGGATGGAATCGAGCCTTGGAGGAGGGCTATTATGGCATGTCTGTCGACCGCACAAATGTACCGAGACGGCGGCCTATGCAGCTTCTGCATCATCTGCTGCGTATGGGCATGCTGATGCGTTCTCTGATCCGTCAACACGTGTCATCACATCACTATGCGTCACTTTTGTGCCCTTCGGCTAACGTCGTTCGCCCGCGTGAATCGTAAATGGGTGCGTGCAACCCCTATAATGTGCAGACAGAGAGCTCGATAGGTATGAGTGCTCCGTTCCATTTGTTTGATATCATGCCTCTGTGTTTGTGCATATACTCCATATCCTAACGAGGCATGCAAACCTACGCTGTGCAACATCAAATCATGTTGCAAGATTCCCCATACTGTAGACACAGGGGCTGGTCTTGTACGGAGTGTTTACTATATGGCTTTTAGACTGTTTAACTACTGATACTGTAGCTCTGTCTTGAAGCGCTTTACCCGGCTGCTATTTGAGCCAGGTGATGGGGTTGCTTTTGCCATCATTGTTTCTTTCTATCAGCCCCTCCCTTCCATCTCTCACATATTACATACCCTTTCCCATATCCTTTCCCATTTTCGAGGCATGCCTCTCGGAAAAAGTGATCTTCTATCCAATCTTGTTGCAAAAATGACAGCGGAAACCGATGGAAACAAGGCCACGGACCACTCGGCGGCTTTGCCCGATGTCCAGCATATCGAGAAAGACGAAGGAACCTCTCTGGCAACAGAAAATGAAATGGAGGTTCCCTCGACCCAGGAAAATCAGATCGGGGCGAAATTTCCTCCAGGCTCTGTCGACAACAGCGTGGACTCTTGTGCGGTGATGCGAACATCATCGCCTTGTTTACCGATTGCATCTCCTCTTCCCTCGCCCCATATGTCCTCTAAAAGCTCCATTACTGCTGTGGTGGAGGATTGGGAGGAAGATGATTCTCATAATCCTCCTAGTTACACCCCGCCATCGTCATTCTGTGTCACCACACCTCCTCTGATTGAGGCTTCAGTCAGCCCAGGCGCACAATACAAGAAAATCGAAACTGTCAAATCCGATAAATCTTTGCAGGAGCACAGAGATGATGAGTCACATCGACGCCAGCCCGAGCTCTCTGATCCGCCCGCTCAACAAACTGCCCGGCAAAACACGTCGAGGCGTCGACCGAGTGTCATGGACTATCTAGTCTCGCATGGTCCAACCAAGTATCCAGTGTCCACGTCGCGGGCAGGCAGTACTGCCTCTCGTAGAGCGGCCTCAGAGGGGCAAATTTGGCAGGGTCATGAACGCATACCTACGCACGGGGGAGGGGGACAAAACAACGTGTTTCCTGGACCTCAGACTGAGGACAGGAGGCAACAGCTCGGATGGGCTGCTCAACAACCGTCCTTGCGGCTACTCGAAGAGCCGGTGAACATTCATGAGGAACATGGTTCCGATAATTCTTACAGAAGAGTTGTCGATCAGTCATGGGAACATCACACGCCGTCCGCGCCATCTTCCAACCTCAACATATCACACAATGACAACTGCTCAGAAGTTCACGCCGGCCCGGGCTACACTGACTTTGCCAACCGCCTGGACAATATGGCACCTAGCGGGTACCATCTGTTGGCGGCGAAGTTGTCTGGTGGCACTGGAGGACAGCCTATCGCGCCGATATACCGCCGTTTCGACGCATTAAACCATCGTTTGCTGCTGTACATGCAAGACGAGATCGCTGAGCTAGAACGGCAGCTTATCTCATTAGAAGCCAAGGACACGGCTAAGAGAAGCTACGCAGGAGGTGTCATACCCGCATCCCGGCGCCAAGATCGCTGGATTAGTGGCAACTTGGCAGATCAAAAGACCGAAATACTCGGTCTCATCGGCTACAAACTCAGCCAATACAGTATGCACGGTTTTTTTTTTTTTTTTTTTTTTTTTTTTTTTTTTTTTTTTTTTTTCACCTTGATGCTTGTTTCCTCCGTACGGGCTGACCCTCTCGTAGATCAAGTTCTCGCATCATTTTGCAAAGTTCAGGACATACCAGCCCCGACGTGGCGAGATATTCATATGTACAAAACGTACCTTACCACCACCAGACTGATTGTCGACGATGAGACGCGGTTTCTTGACGCCTCAAACGACCTCATCTCATTGAGTGCTCAGACCCAATCGGTTGATGACTTTAATACCACTGCGAACGCGCCAACACCTATGCCCAAGACAACTGATGATCAACAGTTTCACGGCTTCTTCAAGGATCATGGCAGCTCACCATCTACACGGACACGGCTCGACCAAAGCCCAGCTGGCAAGCCAGATGACGCGCTGTTGATACGGCTTGCTTTATCTGGTACTTGTATTGTAATCGTGCCGATCATGATGTTTTCCATCATACCTAGTTTCATAGGGCGCATGGCTGTGGTTCTTCTTGTCGCGCTGAGCATTACCATCATGGTCGAACAATTAGGCTTGCTGCCTGAGGTGGACCGGCACAAACGGGACTGGCTTGTGTATTTCGGCTTATACTGTGGTGCTATGGCGGTAGTGGCTGGAGCAGTGAAATGAATGACACTGCATTAGGCACATCCTGTTCGGGTCTCTGTTCTCTTCTAATACGTCGCCGCCAGCTATGTGAGGGATTCAGTGGGAATTTACATATGAACCTTGGAGAAGCCAAAGAGGACGGCGGGAAAGGGGGTGGGGAGGTACTCCAAAAGTTTCTCGTTCTTATCATAGTGTCTCAGGTCTGCATTTGTCATGTATGAAAGAAGGGTGGACAAAACGCTCGAATGCTAACTAACGGCTTTGCTAATTGGGGATCCGAGTACGACGGCGGCTCGCTAAAAGCCCCACCACCCCAAGCCGCTATTCTCTCCATTCGTTGGGGGATCTAGACCCTGAGTTCCTCTACCATAAACCCACACCTCCACGCACAATTTTGAATAACCCAATATATCCATAAATAAGAATTCCACATGCTAACGATTACCTGGGGCGAATGGTTTAGTGGTATAATACTCCCTTAGCACTATTAGTCCGACTGGGAGTGGTCCAGGGTTCGATTCCCTGTTCGTCCAAGCCTCACTGAGGTTACTGGGTTTCCTTTTTCTCCCTTTTTCTTGGTTCAGCGAAATGCTGAGGGGGATTCGTTGGCCATTGTGAACCACAAGTATATTATGCAAACACGCTCTAAAGTCGATCTTTTTTGTCATCTCATTGTCTCGCCTTATTACATCTATTTACGATTTACGCTGCTTGTTAGTTATGCTTTGGAGTTTTGCATCCTTGACAAAGCCTACCCTGTAGCTAGAAGCATTTTCCGACGCGAGTGAAATGTACCAATTACTAGTCCATGGGTAAAATAAATGGCCTCTTCGGGACATGATTAGCTGTCTGGAGTTATTCTTGTGTGTTTTGCGTCTGATGACGCTTCGCTTTAGTGATCACGGTCCCAACTCGTTGTCTCGTGGCCTCATGCCCCGTATCTAAATATTCTTTACGAATAAATTTGTATTGTGTTTGCCTTGAACGGGCGGTTTCGGTGTCGCAAAAACCGAGCGCCACGCCACAAGTTATGTTCAGGTTAGATCCCCTGAGCCCGGATATCAGATCACGGCAGTAATATTAATTATGAGCCCTTTACCAAGAACGGCGACAGTCGGTAGCCCCACCTTGAACGTTGGCGGGGCACAGACTCAGGGAAGTGGGAAATTCTTAGGGGACCGGCGGGACATAATTTGTGACTCAAGGAACCCCATTCTCCCACCACACAAGGGACCGTCACCAGCTTCTCGCCGTGGGCGTCGCAAAGAACTCAAACCACCGACGAGGAATACTATTCCAATATGGTGGCACAATCTAACACCCACGCTAGGGACCTCGCCACCCAGATCCTTGGCGCGCTCGACAACAAATCGCCCCTCCTCTCCTCCGAAGCCTTCCCATCGACGCCATCCACCGATGTCAAAGGAGCTCTGGACAGACTTGCTTCGCGTGAAATGGTCAAGTATGAAACGATCGACCGTGAAGAGGCTCTTTTGGAACCCGAAGGCGAACAGATCGCCGCCAATGGCAGCCACGAGGCTCGTGTTTTCGAGACCTTGCGGGCCGCCGTGGAGGGGCTGACCATCCAAGAGCTTGAGAAGGCTATTGGTGACAAAAACGTCGTCAAGATTGGCCAGGGAAAAGCTTTTAGAGAGAAATGGATATCAAAAACTCAAGGTAAGTCTAATTGAGCACTCGGATTCGTTTGTCGAACTCGGACTGTGATATAGTGTGGCTGATATGACCGATATCGCAGATGGCAAACTTAAGGTGGCTGTGAGTTGAGACTACATGTACATGGAGATTAGGCATGGATCTGAACGGCCTGGACTAATACGGTGTGGGAAACCCAGAGAGACTCCATTCAAGACACCACCAAGGAACAAGTGCAAATCGTTCAGTCGACGCGAACGTACCCCGATGCCAAGACGTTGGCCGATTTGAAGAAGCGCAAGCTTGTCCGAACACAAAAGATTATCAGCTTCAAGATTGAAAAAGCCGAAAAATTCGCTCTCAAGATTCCCGAGCTTGCTACTGACTTAACCGCCGATATGCTTGCCAGCGGTTCATGGAAGACTGCTGCTTTCAAAGGATACAATTTCAAGGCTTTGGGTGCCGATCAGCTATCTGGAGCTTTGCACCCATTGAACAAGGTCCGATCAGAGCTGAGACAAATCTTCTTCGAAATGGGTTTCCAGGAAATGCCCACAGACAAGTATGTTCATAGTCATTTAAGCTCGATGACACGCGTGGGTTGCTAATGGGATTGCGGTCTTAGGTTCGTTGAATCTGGCTTCTGGAATTTTGATACGCTTTTTGTCCCCCAGCAGCATCCTGCTCGTGATATGCAGGACACTGTGAGTAGTGCGAGAAGAATTTGCGTAGGAGGGACGTCATAACCATAGCTGAGACTAATATTGTTTCTTAGTTCTACGTCTCTGACCCTAAGTTGGCAGATATGCCCATGGCTGAGGATGAGAGCGACAAGGCAGATTATAAGGCATACTGGGATAATGTCCAGGAGGTCCACCAAGTATGCAGCCGACTAAGATGGCAGTGGACATGTGGCGGTCAAAGTTCTAACCAGGACATAGAACGGCAAATACGGCTCAATAGGTTACCGATACCCTTGGTCGGGTGACGAATCCCGAAAACTCGTCCTTCGAACACACACTACTGCCATCAGTGCCAACATGCTGTACAAACTGGCGCAACAGAAGGGCCCCGATGGTCGTCCGCCACCAGCGCGCTATTTCTCCATTGATCGTGTCTTCCGTAACGAGACGGTTGACGCCACCCATTTGGCCGAGTTCCATCAAGTTGAGGGTGTAATTGCCGATTATAACCTTACTTTGGGTGGTCTTATGGAGGTGAGATGCATAGGAAGTCCCACCAGCTGGTTCTACGGAGGTTGACTTGTTAACTTGGGGGCAGTTCATGGACATTTTCTTCGGCAAGATGGGTATCACCGACCTCAAGTACAAGTGTGCCTACAACCCTTGTGAGTGCTATTGACACGCTAATGTGTTCTCCAAATTGATATTGACCAACTTTTGGTGGTAGACACTGAACCTAGCATGGAAATTTTCTCTTACCGTAAGTCTGCGTTTTTCGCAATTCTTCACAGATCCAAAGTAAAGATTAATTAATAACCTTTAGCAGACAAGGGCCTCGGAAAGTTGGTTGAAATCGGCAACAGCGGCATGTTCCGAGCCGAAATGTTGGAGTCCATGGGCCTCCCGTAAGCTAATACAAATGTCTTCATGTGTCTGTCCGGATCTTGGGCTAACCCTACATGCAGCAAGGATATGCGTGTCTTCGGCTGGGGTCTATCACTCGAACGACCCACCATGATCAAATACGGCATTTCCAACATTCGCGAGCTGCTGGGCCATAAGGTCGACCTGAACTTCATACGGAACAGTCCTGCAGTGCGTTTGGACAAGGAATAGTCATAGCATGGGGGGTAGGGAAACAGCGTAAATGAAAGATGAACAATGGGATTCTACTTGGACGTGGAGTGAAGGACAAGCCGATAGACAGACAGGCGGTCGTTTCGAGAAGATATTACTGCTGCATACCACGAATGACGAAGAATAGTCTGACGCTCAACAACAAGGATCCTGGTTCTGTCTGTACTATTGACACCAATGTGTTCATGTGTGATGAGGGCCCCCACTGTCACGAATTCAGGGTTCACTTTTGTGTAAGAGTCCATATGGATCGTTTTGTGCGACCGTGCAGGAACATTTCAGCCTGCCACTGCGCAGATTGGAACAACGCCAGCTTACAGAAAAGCTTCCAGCCAGCTGGTCAAGATGGCAATTGAACGGCAATTGCTCGCAGAAGTAAAGACTGTCGCAATGTCCAGCAAGCGCAACATGCTTGACGAGTCTCATTCACACGTCCGCCGAGCACCAGAAGCAGCATTTCTGAGACGCCACCGACTGAAAGGCGACTGCAAGTGAACCCGTCCCCCCGCCGATGTCTCGATCAGTTTTCACCAACCACACCAACCGGCAATCGTCTCAAGCGCGTCATTCCCGCATCTGACACTATTGGCTGGCCCTTGCCCCAGCGAATAGGAGCGTTTGCCCCGCGCTCAACCCATTGTCATGACATCATACGTGCACCTTCCCACAGCGTCATCCGAAGGAAGCAGGGCTCACGCCTTGCCCTGTGCCTGTCGTCCCTATAAAAGTACAAACACCCGCGCAGCAATCTTTCACTCGTTTCCAGTACTTTTGTGTGTCCTAGAAACGAAGCCACTCTTCCAACCGTCTCTAATACCTCGAGTTATCTTGATCCAGCCGCAGCCACAGTCACAGTCACCATGTCTTTCCTCGCAGAACGAACTTTGCGCGCTGTCATGCCTATGTGCAGAGGCATGACGGTCCAAGCTCCTCGAGCATTCACCACAAGTATTGCGATGCGGAAATCACCGAAAGAGAGCGTCAAAGATGGATTGAAGACCGTTGACCGCACCGTTACTGATAAGATTGTCCTGCCTGGACTTGAAGCTGCAGGTGGGTCTGGTATTAACCGCTCGACTTGACGTCGGGGAGAACTGTTCAATGGATGCTGACGAGAATGCATAGCTGCCGTGGGAAGCAAAGTCAAGGAAGGTGCCGACAGCGTCGTCGGGGGCAACAAGGCCAAGGCCGAAGAGCTAAAGGGTCAAGCGCAGGGCAAGGCTGAGGAAGTGAAGGGCCAAGCGCAGGGCAAGGCTGAGCAAATGAAAGGCCAAGCTAAGGGCGCCGCTGCTGAGGCACGTGGCAAGGCAAAGGGCGCCGCGGAGGACTTGAAGAATAAGTTGTGATGGCGATGGTAAGAGGATGATCTCGTCTAGATACAAGTGCTGTTCTTGACGGGTGACTATGCTGTACGATAAAAATCTTCAACCTTGTTGCATGGGCCGGCGTGTGGGAAGACATATTTTTACTTGAAGCAAACTGCATCCATCCAAGTGTAGTGAGGTTGTCGCGTCTCGAAATGTGGCGAATTGGACGGCGCAAGCCAGATTGGTGATGGAGGCATTCATGTCGGCTGCCGATAAAGACTATGTATACGAGACAAAGCTAATTGATGCAACACTACTATCACAGAAAAGTGCTGGGTATCGAAAGCCGGAAAATCACGAGCAAGTATCTGCCACCCAGTTCACAATGGGACGGCTAAGCCCATGTTAACTCTCCAGGTACGGGGCAATTGATAAATCCACAAGATGAGCCGGATGCCATGTGCGGAAATGCGGAGAAAATTCGAATCACGGTGCGGACTAATTTTAATTTGCTCCGTCTATCGGGTCTCCAGCCTGCAAGTGGGGCATTTCACAACCTAATCCGGCAAGCAGTGTAAGTGCGAATATCATCAGTCACTTGAGCTTTGAGAGCGAGAGTTGGCAGCATCTTCAGCAGTGGCTTTAGGCATAAGCCACTATCCATCCACCCTGTTCTTTTTAAACCCCCCCCCACTTGCACGGCTCCATTTACTCGTCGGAGAGATTTCCGTCGTCTACGGAGATCTAGGTGGATCCCATAGAAAGATGCTCCGAACGGGAAACGGGATGATCTGCATTTTCTGCTACAGGCCATTCGAGCACCGCTTCCTCCGATACACCAACACGTCGAGGAAAACAGTAGATTGACACTACGGTCCTACCGATACCGTTATAAGACTGGTATATTGACGAGACCGATACGCATGCGCTAGATAACCCCCCCCCATCCCCCTTCCTCCCCCGTAGTCGACTGAGTCCTGACTCCAACGTCTTTGCTGAACATGTGGCTCGTCGCGTCCTTTGCGCTTGCCGTCCTTTCAAGACTGCCACGATCCATCCGCGAGACCATCATGCCAGACATGCGGATCCCCCCAATCTCAAACGACCCGTCCAAGGTCCAGCTCAAGCGCATCAGCCATGTCTACTTCAAGCATCCGGACCTGGCCAGATGGACCCAGTTCGCCATCGACTTCGGCTTCGTCGAGGCCCACCGGACGGATGACACGGTCTACTTTCGTGGCTACGGCGTCGATCCATACGTCTATGTTGCCTCGCAGAGCACAGACGGGA
The DNA here is from genome assembly GCA_001008035.1 of Atkinsonella texensis. NCBI lineage: Eukaryota > Fungi > Ascomycota > Sordariomycetes > Hypocreales > Clavicipitaceae > Atkinsonella > Atkinsonella texensis. The sequence goes on from KQ061700.1 coordinate 72,573, forward strand.
AGCCTAGCTTCGGCGGGGTGGCCTTTGTGGCGGCTTCCGAGGAGGACTTTGAGAAGGCGGCCAGGATGCCTGGGGCCAAGGCTGGACGGCTAGACGATGCGCCCGGCCGGGGGGGAATCATCACGTTCAGCCGCCCTGATCATACCTTCTTCCACGTCGTACATGGCCAGGAAGAAGGCGAGGCCGGTCGGGAGGAGCCTACGGCCACGCACGAAAGCCAGGGACCCTACAACAGGCCGTTTGCAAAGCCCAGACGAGGTGAGTCAAGCCTCGCTCGAGCCGGGACCGAAGGATTCGGCGTGTCAGGGGGGGGGAGGCTGATTTGGACATGCTGCGTCTGCACAACCAGGCCAGTTCCAGCGATACCATCCGGGCCCGGCGCTCGTGCACAAGCTAGGGCACGTCGGGTACGTGGTGCCCGATTTCGACAGGGAGCTGGCGTGGTACACGAGCAACTTCAACTTTGTCCCGTCCGACGTCCTCTACCACTGGGACTTCTCCAACGTCGACGTCCTGACCTTCATGCACCTCGACCTCGGCGACGAGTACACAGACCACCACTCCTTCTTCATGCAGCGGGCGGCGCCGCACCAGACCAGGACCTTCGTGCACCACACCTCGTACGAGGTGGCCGACTTCGACACGCAGCTCCTCGGCCACCAGTGGCTGGCCCGCAAAGGCTACAAGAGCATCTGGGGTGTGGGCAGGCACGTCCTCGGGAGCCAGATCTTCGACTACTGGGAGGATCCTAGCGGCTTCAAGGTTGAGCACTACGCGGACGGCGATGTGGTCAACGGGAGCACTCCGCAGAGGAGAGATGTGCTGGGGCCCTTCTCGATCTGGGGCCCTGACGTGCCGTCGGACTTTGGAGAGATGATGACGAGGGATGTCGGGCGTCCGTGATGAGAAGAGGCGGATCAGCGTGGAAGCTCTTTGATTTCGAGTCCCGTTGTCGGTAGGTAGGACCAATTTTCACATGTCTCATGTAGTTTGACCGTTGTCATTTGTTAAAAAAGGACAAAGATTAGACTCCTCTTTTAAATCGTGGCCGTCAACATGCGTGCTCTTCCATAATCTTGAAGAGACACATTTTTGTTTCCCTTGTGTGCGACATGGCACTAGACGCACTAGTCCAAGGAATCCGTATTTTGCGCATGGAGCTTCGTACTGCCGTCTTGGTCTCATCCAACACCATACCATACCGTACCGCATCACCATCTCCTTAGAGTCGGCAAGGCTGCACCTTCGTACCGACCGGGATGTGAGACTAATTAGAAACATCACTTTAGAAGGCACATCTTCCCCCATACTAATTTAGCCTATAATACATGTTTCACGAAATTTGTTTAACTATAAAGAGCTACATTATACGTCTTACAACCCTACCTACCTAGTAGGCACGTTTCTAAGCTGTGCTGGGGGGTCACTAGTAGAGGTCTCCCCCTTACGCCAGCGGAAAAAAAGTAGATCGGTACGAAAGTGCAGCCTTACGGACTCTAAGGAGATACTCCGTGCGGCACGGCACGTCTGTGCACGACATGACTAACTGTCTGTCCGGCGCTCGGCTCGGCTCATCTCACAGCAGAGCCTGCTATGCAAGCCACTAAGCCATAATTGGAAGGAAGGAAGGAAGGAAGGATACCTCAGCACGGACGCTGGCTGATTCAACCGCCGGCACGGCCGGGGCGCGGCGCGGAATTGGATCCGTTAGCGCCGGAGCACGCGGCACCTCTTTTATGGAGCCGGTACATTGGCAGGTCGGAGTATCTTCGTACTAGGCGAGGCGAGCACCTTCCTGCCGCGGGTCCGGCCTTTGATCAATACCGCCAAGCCGGGCACCATCATCTGCAGGTTATTTAAACATCGTATGCCGAGGACAGACCAGATGGAAGTTTATCTAGACTAGACGCCAAGATTATCCCGTCAGACTAATCATGATGGAATCAGTTTGGAGGCTCTGGGCAAGTGTCATCTTGTCCTGCCTGGTCCTCTATTTCGTCCGAGCAAGATGCAGAGCCGACCTAGCGCGCATGCCCGGTCCGTGGCTGGCAAGATACTCGTCGCTCTTCCGCATCAGCCTCGTCTGGAAGGGCGACGCCCCTTCGAAATACAGACAACTCCACCACAGGTATGGAAAGATTGTACGGACAGGACCTTACCATGTCTCGGTCTCAGACCCAGCCATGATCCCCGTCATATACGGCATCGGGAAAAACTTCCAGAAAGTAAATACATCACCGCGTCGCGCCTTCACACAGTAGCTGACTTGCCTTCCAGACCCCGTTCTACACGACCATGTCGCCAATGTACCAAGGGAAACGCATGCACAGCATGTTCACCGAGCGGGATCCGCAGGTTCATAAGGCGTTCAAGAGCCCAGTCGCCCAGATCTTCTCCGCGACCAACATGCGCAACTACGAGGTATACGCCGATGAATGCACCGGCATCTTCATGAGCGCCATGGACGATTTAGCTGGGGAGAAGCTCGATTTCGCGCATTGGCTGCAGTGGTATGCGTTCGACGTCATCGGGAGCATAACGTTCCGCCGCCGCTTCGGCTTTCTCGAAAAGAGGCAGGACGTAGACGGTATGATTCGGAAGATCGACCATGGTCTCGAGTATGCCAAAGTAGTTGGTCAGTTGGAGTGGCTCGTGGGGCTTTTCGGAGCGGCCATAGAGTCCCCTTGGGCGAGCCGACTTCTTCCCGATACGATGGAGAAATTCTTGAAGGCAAGGGAATAGGCACTTTGTACTGGAATTCCAAAGGTTCAAGCTTGCTGATGCCGTTGTCTTCGTCGTAGATCACCGAGACGGAGCTCGCAGAGTATGACCAGTCTCCCAAAGAGCCGGACAGGACAGACTTCCTATCTCAACTTCGGCAGAAGCAGGACGCGAGTGGCAAGATTTCACACAAAGACATGATCAACCACTTGCTGAACAACTTGTAAGTCGACTTGTGAAGTTGAGCGCCTCCCTTCGTAAATAACACCGAGCAGACTTGCCGGAAGTGACACCACCGGAATATCGTTGCGCGCAATCGTCTACTACATCATCCGCAACCCGCGGGTCGAGACCAAGTTCGTGAACGAGATAGATAGGGCTGATCGTGAGGGACAGCTCTCCGAGTACATCACTTACCAGGAGAGCTTGATGTTGCCGTACTTGTAAGTCTCCCTCTGATGGCTGCACAATGCGCGCCTAGCATTAATCCCACTCCAGCCAAGCCATTGTCAAGGAAGCCTTGCGGATGCACCCAGCCGTGGCTTTTCCTCTCGAGAGATTTGTCCCTCCGGATGGAGCGGAAATCTGCGGATATAGGCTCCAGGGCGGGACCAATGTGAGCGTTTCCGCGCCCGTGGTACACATGGATAAGTCGGTATTCGGCGAGGATGCGGAAGAATTTCGTCCAGAAAGATGGCTCGAAGCTTCGCCGGAGCAACTCAAGATGATGGATCGCAGTTTTATTCCTGTGAGAACTTCTCTCAACTCCCTCGTATGCAAGGAAAACACTGACATGACCATTTCTACTTTACCAAGTTTGGACACGGTTCTCGCACCTGCATTGGGAAGAACATATCCATCATGGAGATGGGCAAGTTTATACCACAGCTCTTTCGCCACTATGAAGTGCACTGGGCCTCGGATGTGCCGGAATGGCGAACCCATGCTGCATGGTTCTGGAAGCAGTCTCAGCTATTCGTACGACTTCAAAGGAGGGCAAGAAAAGCTGGAGCTCAGACATAGCCTTATATGGTTGCATAATCTCAAAACAACATTCGAATTTCTTATCAGTTAAGAAGCTCTTCAAACTGGTTACGGAAAGCTGTGGACGAGTTTATTTTTTTTTAAGATATTTTGACTCGGTAGTCTCATTATCGTATTGAGGCGGATGACAAAAATCTGATCCATCGCGGATGCATCGGCGCTTCGAATCTTTGCAGTATGGTTTGAACATCTTCCTGACTCAGCGAGCTTTTCAATGCTTCATTGAAGCTCTTGTACGACACTAAAGAAGTCAGTTTCGTGCCTGTGAGCTCTCGGTACAGTCGCTAAGTGGAATGATAGGCTGTGCAGCTTACATATGAGAAGCTTGGGCAGCATCCATACTTCGGCCAACTGTCCCAGCAGTTGAAGGAGTACACACATGCAATGATTTACCTTGGTCCCAAAATAAGAAGTATCCAAGGTGGCACATTTGATCTGCAGGTTTAGGAAAATAAGCGCCGTGAACATGATGAGCGATATTGCTGGATCCAGTCCAAACGTGAGGGTACAGTCCAGTTTTTCCGCTACCAACACAACCTTTTGGCAAGCCTCCAGATTCTTTTGCCAGCTGAGCAGCCACTCGTCCGTTCCCTCATCACTGGCGCACTGGTAAATGGTCACTACGAGTTGGGCCATTGAGAGGTGCAGGATGATGACAATTCGTGCTTGATGCTCAGGACTCGATTCTTCAGCATGAGACCCGCGCGCAGGGTTGAGGTAGTTTGTAGGTAACGCGAGGCGGAGAAGAGATATGTTCCTCTCTATCTGGCAAATACTCATCGCTGTAGCCTCCCCTGACCTTCGTGAGCGCACGAACAGCAGCCTGCCGGCCTGGCGCAGAGCAGTAACAGTTATGATGTGCAGGTTGAAAAGTCGAGTTTGTGGGGTGTGGTATGAAACTTTGGAAGCGAGTTTGTATAGATCACTAGGGTCTGAAGGTAGAGATAATGCACTGTCATCGGCCACGACATCATTTGTAGCAAACGAGTCAAGTTGTTGCTGATTTCGAAGAATCTGGGTGCTTACGAGTTTTTCGTCGATCTCGTATGGTGTTCCTGCCGCCAGGTTTGCATACGAGTCTAAGCGGTAGATGCACCACCACACGAGGCGCCAGTCCTCGATATCTCCGTGTTCACCGAGGCTATCAGCGAGACGGCTGTCATCAAGGTGATCTAAACCAATCCAATACGCTATCCGAGTGATCTTTCCAATTCGCATCCAGGCATTGGGGCCAGGAAACTGGTGGTATTCATAGTATGCCAAGAGGCATGCTTTGCGAAGCTTGTCCAAACTCGGTGTCTCGCACATTACATCCTCTTCAAGGGACCCTAGGCTGAGCAACTCGTCAAGGTGGGCGTCAATATTTCCTGTGTCAGAAACAAAAGAGAAACCCAGAAGCTTGGCTGTCACAAACACGACCGCCAGTATCAGGTCACGACTGATCTGCTTTGCTTCCAGTGAAGCATAGAATCTGGTCCTAGACATGATGGGCAAAGCGTCGTGGAAGAAGTCGAAGAACTTTCGTAGCCTATCAGTGCCAGTGGCACAATGATTAACTTTGTCTTTCGGCAAATCGCTGCGCGTCTGATTGGACGTACAATAGTGACTCCTCCCATGGAAGGACAATAAGCCGGCCAGAGGAGTTGGTAGTGATGGAGCTCGCGTGGAAGGATTCGGAATTTGATGCGGGGCTTGGATCATCATTAACGTTGTACGCAGCTGGTGAAAGCGACACAGCGGCATCACTATACTCCGCGTCGGCCGGTTCATGAATATGCGGCGATTCTGGCTGTGCTTGAAGCGTGACATCAGACTTGATCAGATAGAGAGGGGATCGCTCTGACATGTCGGGGAAAAGATACATGGATCATCGGAGCATCTTCGTAATCGAGTGGAAGACGTAGACCCGCCTCGGCGGAAACCACGGGGAGGGCCTGGTTTACGCCGCGTCGACGAATAAACACATGTTTGTCCTTGACCAAGACATCTTGAGCATGTCGGCCGCAGCTGGTCGCCTGCGAGTAGGATGTCAGTGGAACATGGTCATTGCATTGCCTAAAATAAGCCGCTTTTGATGTTGGCCGGTGATGCCGGGCTTGATCAGACACTACTAGCAAGACGTGGCCCCTACATTTGACTTTTTTTCTTTCAGGAGAGTCAGTCAAGAGAATGAAAAGCAACGCTTTCCCAGTCAGATTCATTGATTACCTTATGCAATTGTCGCAGACTCTGCTTTGACCGACCATGTCTCGAGGACATTGATCTGGGAGGCAAGATGTCGGTTGATTGAGGCTGGAAAGGAACGAAAGTGGGTTGGGACCACAATCCTGCCGACGAGAAATGTGGAAGAAGCAGAGTTCGTCCGAGACGTGAGGCGCTCGAGGTGGGGAAAGAACCCAGCGGGTGCAAGCGGATAAAGTGGAGCCTCTCCCCTTTCCACGACCTGTTTCAGCAGCCGGCGAGAAAGATCTGCTCAGATTAGCAAATAACAGCAGCTTCAATAGCAGCTTTAGCAACGGGCTTATACTAGGCATATGCCGACCGCTAATTTACACTGTCCTACTGTCCTACTGCCATATGTATATATGTATATATATACCTGCAGAGCATGTTCTTTCAAATAGACAGCCGGTGTGCTCGAAGAGTTGACGCGCCGTAACCGGATTCAATCCTCAACATCTCGAAAGTCCGCTCATCCGTTCAACCACTGCTGAATTCACTCCCCTCATCCATCATGTCGTCCTTTTCGCGCCTCGTCCGATTCCAAGGCGAGGATGGGCAAGTCTACTTTGCCGACATTGCGCCTGCTTCTAGTATTCCCTCACCTGGGACCCAAATCTCCGCTTTCCGAACAATGGACTCGCTCTTAAGCGACAGAGAAGAGTGTCCAGCCACCGTTCAACGGGTCCGTACCGTTTTCTGACCAAAAATGAAAAGAAAAGAAGAAAAAAAGACGGTTAGAGCGCAATTTTTTCTGATGCTAGCCTATTTGAACACAGTTATTAGCACCGCTACCACGAGACGACATACCTATATATTGCGTTGGACTGAACTACCGAAGTCATGCAAAGGAAGCAGGTGTAGGTGTCAATCGATGCAATCTGGTCTTGAACCCAAAGGACACAGGGAGCTAACTCACAAGTAGCTGAAGATTCCCTCGTATCCGCCCCTCTGGGTGAAGCCTGTCATGTCTTTAGCCCACCCCGGAGAAGGCATACCCATCAATGACTTTTGCGCCAAAAGCATGCTCGACTACGAGGTAAATGGAAAGCTAGTCCAATGTTTGTAATTTGAAAACATCGCCCTCGACCCGCGAATAAGTTGACCCACACTCGTTGTAATTGCTGTGTAGGGAGAACTAGTTTTCGTCACATCCAAGGACTGTCGCGACGTAACGGTTCAAGACGCGAAAGACTACATCCTAGGCTACACTGTCGGCAACGACCTGTCTTGCCGCCTGTTCCAGCTAGATAGGAACTGTGCCGGCCAGTTCTTCTTCGCCAAGGCATTCGACAAATTTGCCCCCATGGGCCCTACTTTGATCAGCCCGAAGCTGTTCGAGAGCGCTCGGCTGACTGGCTTGACGACGAGAGTAAACGGGGAAGTCAGGCAGATTGCGAATTTCGCGGACGACATGATCTTCTCGCCGGAAGCTGTTCTCAGCCATATGAGTCAAGGTTAGACATGGGACACATTAAGCTACTCTGATTCAGGGTGTTAAAAGTCTGGCTGACGCATGCAGGCACCACGATTCCAGGGGGAACAGCGGTCATGACGGGCACTGCAGCTGGCGTGGGCGCTTTTCGGAAGCCAAAGACCTTCCTCCAGGATGGCGACGTGATTGAAGTGGAGATGGACAAGGTCGGAGTCCTCGAAAACAGATTGCAGTTCGAGTAAGGACTTGCTCTGCAACGCATTATCTGGCAGACATCTGAAGCTAATCATAGTGTCAAGGGTTCAGCTTCTGACAAAGATCATCTTATATGTCCAAACAATTGTACTTGGAATCTTTACTCGCTGGATATAGTGATTCTGGGGTAGCCGCCGTAGTACCGTAGATTACCATAAATTACACATGTAAAATTGGTGGATGCCTGCCATGTAAAATATGGGAATTGAGAATCGTGCCTTTTCTTTCCTTCTGTTAGACAAGGACATCTCGAGCCTTCTCCGCATTAGTAGGTGCCAAGCATCCACTTACAAGCCGGAATGCATCAATGGTCGAGACCACAGAAAGATTGTCGTCACATTTGGTCCATTTAATACTAACTACATTTCGTTGGGTAATCAGCTGCCATGATTCATCACTATGCATCGTGCTATCATGCTATTAACGAGCGAATCAAATGCTAACAAAACGCTACAACAGTAGATAGTCTGTCATCATACACAATATAACGAATCCCTGAGCTCTTTCAGACATTCTCGTAGTACTTTCGCGTTGCCAGCGCAGGCGTAGACATAGAAGTCAGGCCGCACGATGACAAACTTGGTTGCGAAACCTAGCCTCCGCATATAGGACGACCCTCGATCGACTGCTTCGGCATGCCGAACAACGCGCGATCCTTCCTCTTGTTTGATCGTGGAGCGTTCACCAGATCGTGAGCCTGTCGTTCGAGGAGAAAGTAGCACGATAGAGTCCTCAGATACAATGCTCTGATCGATTGAGGCGTCCATGATCGCGGACTTGGCCTCCTGATACTGGCCCTCTACCTCATCTTCGTGCTTCAAAACGACCAGCAATGTGAAGATCCCGGTACTTTGGTGTAGGAGAGTGTCCGACAGGGCAGCTTCTTGTCCGTTGGAGGCCACGACGCGTATCTGAGCTAGGCGAGCGCCTCCGTGTAGCCGCGCAACGAAGAACCCTCCCTTGACAGCCGTATATCCTCGACGCTCCAGCATACCCTGCGGGTCTGGCATCCGGGGCAGAAACGGAAGGTGATTCACGATCCATTTGAACCACAGCAAAGCGAACAACCACCAGGCTGGCTGATTGTTGCACATCCTTTCATTGAGCATAGAGAGAAACGCTACACCGTCCACATTTTGACGCCGCTCCAAAGCCCAAGTTTGCAAGATGCCCTCTTCGAATGTTCTTTCCAGGCCGGCCGCGGCTGTCTGTCGCACGATGAGTGCCAGACGCCACGCCAGCTGATGGGCATCGCGAATGCCGCTCGCGATGCCCTGTCCTGCAAAGGGGGAAAAGACGTGCGCGGCATCTCCAATGAGGATTATCCGCTTGTGAAACCACTGGTTCACGACCTTGTGTGTGAAACTGTAAGGTCTGCATCGCAGGACCTTGATGCACTCTCGAGGGTACGAGACGGGACTGCCAAATTTGCGACCGGCGGCATCGCATTCTCGTGTTATCATCGGCGTGATGTGCTCCCAGAGGAGTGACTCCGCATCCATCTCATCATTCCAATCATCTTGTCTGAATTCGTGACGCCAAAGCCTATCCTCGTAGGGACCAAATCGGCCGGCCGCTGCTGCCTTCCCCGGCGGGCTGCAGAAATGCCAGTTGACCGGCCAAAAGAGGTCATACACTTGCTCTGGTGTGTACCCCAGCTCCCAGAGAGGAAGCCCCGGGTGCGTCTCCGGTGTCAATAACGATATCTTCAGGTTGGCGGCAACCCATGTGCCATCGGAAGGGTAGCTTCCGACTTCTTGCTTCACACCAGCAACTGGCTCGAGGAAGTGTTTGCGCACGATGCCGGCCTTGCCATCCGCGCCAATGAGCCAGTCTCCTTGTATATGGGACGTGGCACCGTCTTTCATCACATATTTGACCGTGGGCGGGTCTTGGCTCTGCATGTGAATGACTTCACAGCCTGTTCGCAGCGAACACCATTCGGATTGTTCAATTTTCTGTCGTAGAGTTTGCTCTGCTAGCTGTCAGATGTCTTTAGCTCCTTTGTGGCATTGCGCATGCAGCATCGAGCTTACCCAGTCGAGGTTGAGCCTGTAAGATACCCTCGGGCACGACTTGTTCCAACTCGTTCAAGGTTCCAATCTCGAGAATGAAGAAAGGTTTGTTCGTCCAAGATGATTTATGAAAGTTGACCTCCTGAGGCGCTGTCGTATACATGAGCTCCAGGCCCGACAAGATTGTGTCATAGATGCATCATTCTGGGCAAGCACATACCGTGGCCAATGCGGAGGATATCCTCCCCTACCCCCAAGTCGTACAGAATTCTGACGGCATCGCCGGTCAGATATACACCTCGCGGGTCGGCCGTGATCTCTGCCTCTCGTTCCAATATCACAGACTGGGATAGTGGCAAATGAGCATTCTGAAGGACAGTAATATACATCATTTGGACCAGAATCATACCTTGACTCGAAATCTTGCCAGTGCAAGACCAAGGGCGAGGCCAGAAGGACCTGCGCCAACAATGATGACTGAAGTGGTTTCCATGTGAGCGTAAGGACGGTGACGACGACGAGGTTGTGTTTCATCACAATTCCTTCACGATATCTATCAAATTGACAAGTTTCCACAATTATATGTGTTTGCTTTTCTCGAGGCTACATCCCAAGCGAAACCGTGCTGCAAGTAATGATCCGCGGCACAAGACGTTCATGTCCGGCCAGAGCCGAAATGTCGAGTTTCTCCGGCGCTAACGACCCATGAAAGCTCCCCTGGGTAAAGATGCTCCGTCCGAGTCGTCGGCGAAACCCACACTTGCTTTGCTTGATTGGAAGTGGGGCACCAACCGAAACAATCCCTACCCGCTGGGCAACGAAGATTCACTTCCTTGCTACTCCGTAGATGACGATCAATGATTTCGAGAGCGACAACAGGTTGCTCATTTAAAGACAGTAATTCTTGCCACAAGTTGCATTTTTAAGCTTGTCGGCCTTGCCTATACAAAGCCACAACCACCAAGCATGTCTCTACCACACTTCAAGACGGAATCCTCCTTGGCCGGAAGTTCTCTCTCGCTACCATGTGGCTTGTCGCTCAGAAATCGCATCATCAAATCAGCCATGTCCGAAAAGATGGCCGTCAACGGGAACCCCACGCCTGAGCATATTGAGATATACAAGCATTGGGCCGCCGGGGGATGGTCCGCGCTGGTCAGCGGTAAGGAAAGAGCATCCCCGTCGGGACAACGACGAAAAGCTAACACGCAAGGTTGAGGAAGCATTATGGTAGATGATAGATATCTTGGGACCCGGGGCGATGTTACAGTCTCGGATGGGATGGCTGATGAAGATATCGTAAAGCGATGGGTCCCGTGGACAGATGTTGTGCGGAAGCAAGGGTGCCATATCATTGCACAGATGTGAGTCTGGTCTTGGCAAAGCTTCTGGCAATGACATTGACCGCGGCACTGCAGAAATCACCCAGGGCGCCAGTCTCCCCTTGGCGCGGGATCGCGCTCCTACTGTTCAAAGACTCTGGCGCCGAGCGCCATTCCTCTCCATCTAGGTGACAACGTAATCGCCTCCGCGGCACGAATGATAATATTCGGCACACCACAAGAGATGACCCGAACCCAGATCGATCTCGTCATTTCCCAGTTCTGCCGGGCAGCTGTGATAGCCTCACAATCTGGATTCAGTGGTGTCGAGATACACGCGGGACGTACGGCGCCATCTCCATCGATGACGAGAAATTGCAGATGCAGAAAAGCACACAGCTAACTGGGGGGACAATAGATGGATTCCTCATATCTCAATTCTTGTCGCCCGAAAGTAACAGGCGGGAAGACGAGTTCGGAGGATCAGTCGACAAACGAGCGGAATTCCTCCTGCGAACGATACGAGCGATTCGACAACATGTCCCGTCGACTTTTTGCGTTGGTGTCAAACTCAACAGCGCAGACAGGGACAGCGCGAGCCCGGATGCGTTTGGGGAATTCATAAGACACGTGCAGCTCATCCAGGAAGAGGCGGTGGATTACGTCCAACTGAGCGGAGGATCTTTCGAAGACGCCAAGGTGCGGCAGGAACGGCCTTGTCATAAGCTAAGCTGAGTGCACACTAAACCAGACTTCTGCTCCAGATGCTTAGCACCGAATACGCGACCCACGAGTCCGAGACCACCAAGAGCTCGAAAACGGCCGCGCGAGAGGGCTTTTTCCGAAAAGCCGGCGAGGAGATCAGCCGCAGGTTTCCGGACCTAGTGCTGCTCATAACGGGCGGCTTTCGCAGCCGCGCGGGCATCAACCAAGCCATCTCCAGTGGTGCCTGCGACGCGGTCGGGATCGGGAGGCCAGCCATTCGGTTTCCCCACCTGCCGCGCGAGATCGTCTTCAATGACAGCGTCAGTGACGACGACGCACGATTTGACGTCGAGCGCGGACCTGTGCCAGGATGGCTCGCGTCCAAGATACGCTCGGTTGGGGCAGGGGCAGAAACAGTACGTGATTCCCCAGCGTGCAGCATGAACAGGCCAGCTTTGCAAGGCGGGATAACTGATAAACATGGTCACAGAGATACTATAGCGCCATGATGCACAAGCTCGCGGCGCGTTGAATCACGGGCCTTCCGACATGGCGCTTCAGGGTGGATCTCTCATGCCCTCCCTGCTTGATGAGATGGGGCTTCGGTCGAGTAGAGTACGCATTTGTCCAAGGTAGTTAGTTGTTGGAATTGCCGCCCGTGAGTGAGCGGGTTTCGTCGTCATCGATATCCAACCATAATGTGGAAGCAAAGAGTGGTGACGATTCTACGAGCATTGAGCATTGATTAGGTAATGCACTGCCTGCCCACCCAGATCATCTCATCCATGCAGCATCAACCCCGCAAGTCCCACGCCAGTGCCAACTTCATCTCCATCAATCAACCCCATCTGCTACAACAATGCCGCCTAGACACCCAGCCGCCCTAACCTGGGCATTTCCATCCTCCCTATCCCAACTCGCATCGCCGCCCTGCTCAACGCCCAGAAAACCCTACCGCACACATACCCGGAAGCCGAAGCCAGCCACAAACACAACAAGTAGATGCTACGCCACCCACCCGCCGAAACCCGAGCCCCCGGATCCCATCCCGCCCTGGCCAAGAGCAGCCCACCCGACTCCGTATGAAATCCTCGGCGCAAAGCGAGGAGCGCCCTACACCAAGCGCCGCTTCTACCAACTGGTGAAGCTCTACCACCCAGACACCCACGACCATGACCGGCCCGCCTCAGCCCAGGACCTCTCCAGCGCAACCCGCCTCGAGCGCTACCGCCTGGCCGTCGCGGCAAACGATCTGCTAAGCGATCCCGACAAGCGCCGCCTGTACGATGCCCACGGCGTAGGCTGGGCGGAAGGCCCCCGCGAGGCAGACGCGGCGTGGAGGCACCGGCCGGGCAACGCGTCCCGCAACGCAACGTGGGAGGACTGGGAGCGCTGGCGGCACGAGAGGGACCATGGTCGGCCCAGTGAGCCGGTGTATATGAGCAACGGCGTGTTTGCCACGCTCGTGGTGTGCATGTGCATGATTGGGGCGCTGGCGCAGATGAATCGCGCGGGAGCTGCGGGCGAGCAGTACGTCGACCGTGTGCAGCAGAATGACTGGTCCATTGGACAGAGGATGAGAGAGAAAGGCCTCGCCGCGTCGGGGCGGACGAAGGATGAGAGAGTGGACTGCTTCTTGCGGGAGAGGGAGAACCTGGCGTTTGAGTTCCAGCCTGGCAAGTTTGAAAACGGGCCCTTGTCAGGGCCGAAGAGGTCTGGTTAGGCCCAACCTGCACTCTATTTCCGCCGGGGTGTACAGAGTATATGTAATATGTATATCAATTCGCTGTGGGTAAATAGGAAATGCTCACAGCTTGTCACCGAATCCCTCACTACCAACCCATTCGCCGGCCTAGAAGTCCATGTACCGACGCAAGCCGCCCACATTTCAAACCAAACTCCTCCTCACCCCTCCTCCCAACAACCCTCACTTCATTCAGAACATAAAAAAAAAAAAAAGAGCAATTAAAATG
>KQ061700.1:86456-99443 GCA_001008035.1 Atkinsonella texensis
TCTACTCAACCGCCTCCGCCACCCCTCTCATCCGCGTCACCAACCTGGCCGCCCAAACAGGGCACATCCGCGTCCTCGAGCTCAACCGCCCGGAAGCCCGCAACGCCATCTCAAGACGCCTCCTGGCCGCCCTGCGCGCCGAGGTAGACGACGTGGCAGCGCAGTACGGCCCCGGCGGCGAGGAGACGGGCTCGCAGTCGCGCCTGACGGCCGATGCTGGCCCGACCAGAGCCCTGGTGCTTGCCAGCGCGGTGGACGCCTGTTTCTGCGCGGGGGCCGATCTGAAGGAGCGGAAGGGCTTCACGCAAGCCGAGTGAGTTTTGTTGTTCTCCCGCGGGGAAATTTGGCAAACCCCCCCCCCCCCTTTTCTTTCCGTGGCAAACGTGCTTGAGTTAATATACATGTCCCTCCAGAACTGCCGAGTTCCTGACCAACCTCCGCGCCACGTTCACAGCTCTCTCAGAGCTCCAGATCCCCACCATCTCGGCCATTTCCTCCCTCGCCCTGGGCGGCGGCCTCGAACTCGCGCTCTCCACGCACTTCCGCGTCCTAACCTCGAATGCGATTGTTGGGCTCCCGGAAACAAGATTGGGCATCATCCCTGGCGCGGGAGGCACTGCTCGATTACCCGCCATCATCGGCCTCTCGCGCGCGCGAGACCTGATACTCACGGGGCGTCGGGTCGCTGCCCCCGAGGCATACTTTCTTGGTCTGGCAGATCGGTTGGTAGAAGTGGTTCCAGAGAAGGACCAGCCAGACGCCGGTGTTCTGGGGGCGGCTAGGAAATCCGCCCTGGCAGAGGCAGTTCGTCTGGCGCAGGAGATTTGCGAGGGTGGCCCCGTGGCCATCCGTGCGGCATTGCAGGCCGTGGCATGGGCGAGACACGATAAGGAGAATGAAATGTACGAGAGAGTGGTGGCTACTGAGGATCGCAACGAGGCACTCAGGGCATTTGAGGCGAAGAGGAAGCCTGTGTTCAAGGGTCGGTAAATAATGTGAACGCATGGGATATCTTTTGAGCTCTGTATTATGAACAGCAGTGGTGTGTTCAGAAAGTCCACTGCCAGGTCGACTATGGCCGTGAGCCCAGTAGTGAGTGACATGACCACTTTTACATGCTACAGCTGCTATCATACCCGTAATTCATAATCTCAATCATGTCCTGAAGCGCTGCAATGAAATGCCCTGATTCTAATGCTTGCATGGCTGCCTGGTATGCTGTTACCCAAACTTTACTACACTCCCAGTATAATGCGTCTGCTTAATAGTGGGAAACAATTGGTCAATCCATAAAGCCTCAACTTTTCTTACAACGGGGATCTGCATCTCTCCATCCCGAGTGTGTCTGTCTCCCCAGGTTCTTCTTCGGCAATGGGTGTGACCGTAGTAGTCGTGCCCGTGCTCGTGTCCGTGGTAGATGTGATGCCATCAACCTGAGGGGCGACAACTTCTCCCACAGCATCCACGTCGCCGTCTTTGTCAGTGGCCATCTCTGATGCCGGATTGTCTCGCGCTTCTGGAGGAGGGCTGGCAGGCTTTCGCTTGGGAACGTCGACAAAATCCGTCTTGTCTTCATCTCGAACATAGCACAAAAAGTAAGGCTCGCCGCTGGTACTGAGGGTTTCGAGAACCTCTTTCGTGTCTTTGTTTTCCTTAACGTCGGCGTCATTGTACCATCTCCAGACATTCTCCACAAAATCGCGAATCCAGACCCAGTAATGCCCCGACATTAGCTGGCCACGATGACAGATTACAGCATGCAAGCGATACGGCATTCCCTTCAAACTCTCCTGGTATTCTTTGAGAGTCTGCTCTCTCTGCTGGAGCTCGTTTTTCATCATCTGACGAATGTCTACATCGGTTTCACGGATGCTCAAGGGCTTGAGCTTGGGCTCGACGGGGGTATGCTGGTCGTTGTCGGTCGGGATGACTGATTTAATCAGGAGGAAGTCATCATCGACAGGACCATCAAATTCCCAATTCTCCTCTGGTGCAGATATCATCGCTGCCATTTCTTCATTCGTAGTAGTTACCTCGGCCTCACCTTTGGAAGTTCCTACATCTAGCAGCCCCTTGGAGTAGTTCTCTAGATATGAAATGTAATTTGGATTGTGATCGACCTTGGCAATTTGCGCCTTGAGATCAGATATGCGATCCGAGAGAGCCCAGGCCTCTACACGACATCGGAAGACGGGCGAGTTGTGGGGCGCGTCCATGTATCTGTCTAGAAACAATATTTCGGGAATGACCACAGGGTTGCCGTTCTTGCTCCCCATAGATTGTGACCGTTGAATCAAGACATGCAATACTGGAGGCAATGTCTTGATGGCGGTGTATCTCGATAACTTGCTGTCTTCCAGAATTTGCTGATCAAAATTTCGGCCCAGGGCATCGTACAACGAACATGGGCCATCTGGCGCAGGGAATGCGGTAATAGCACGGTCAAAAGTAATTTCTGACTGATATTTCTTCTCGTCGAACTTTTTAGTGTAATTGACTGTTGTGACAAAGAATGTTTCCATGATCTTCTCGAGCTGTATGCCTGTTCTCTCGTCAATAGAAGTTGGCCGAATAGCGGCCTGAAGACGGTTAATGATGCTACCCATGACTTCCTCGACATCTTGTTGGTCTGTACCAGATGATCTTTTCTGATGTTCAAGGGCATTTAGCACTTTCTGGTCGACCGTTTCAGGCGCGGTAGCGACATCAGCCATGTCTGTATCCTGCGGCCCATTCTCATTCTCCATATGTGGCTTGGGGACGGTTTCTCCTGTGTCTGTTGGTTGGCTGATGTCTCCTGACGGATGATCGACTTCAAGCATCGTGGCATCACAATCACCAGCTTCTTGGACCTCTCCAATCGTGCTAGCCTGCACACTGGTCGCAATCTTGTCCACCCTCTCATATGAGCGATCTGATCTTGCGTCCTCGTGATCAACCAAAGTCCTGGAGCTGGAATCGCTAGCCGTTTCCGCGGATTCCGGTATGAGCTTCGTAGAGGCATTCGTCATCTCAATGTCTTGAAGAGCTTTGGAGGGTGGTGCTGGCGAGGGGCGTACAGGAAGCGGGGGCGGGTTTGATCCAGCGGATGGTTCTGACGTTGGTTTCGGGTTATGAAGCAGGGTGTGTGTCGAAAGAAGCACCGCATTTGCTAAGCGCTGAGATGGCCTCGCTGCAGCTTGCCTCGAGGCCATTAAATTCTTGAAGAGTTCCGACAATTCTTTGACGACTAAGGAAAAATTCGTTAGCTCTTTGAAGTTGCCCATTCTGGTATTCTGGCTGAAACTCACAAGCCTGAGCTACAACAGCTTCTCCGCGATCCATCTGCATTCTGTTTCCTCCCAGCAATCGAGCTTTGATGCTTTCGTCGGTCAACGCCAATTTGACATCGTCATAGTTGAAGACAATGTCTCTAATGGGTTTTACAGTGAATAGGTATTGCAATAAACTGTTGAGGTAGCACGTATTTCCAATATTGTGCAGACCGACCGGTAACGCGTAGTTGACCAGCTTTCTCTCGTCGTTAGAACTGTTTTTGAAGCCAAACATGCCATATTCTTGTCTCAGTTCCAACGCAGCTTGTTTGAGGGCCGGAGAGTAGACATGATCTGCAATGGCTTCCAGGGCGTCAAGGTAAATCTGCGTTTCGTCTTTGCTCTTGCTCGCTTCGAGCTGTGCTTGGTGTGAGGATGTCAAATCGCCGCTGAAGTTTGGTGTAGGACGGACGACTTACCTTCTTCTTTGCCGCATCGTAGACGGTTTGCCATGGACCGTCTGCGTTGGCGACTTCAAGAATCGCCCGGCTTGTGTCCAATGACATTTTCGCATCTGCCTCCATCAATAGCTGAGCTTGGTAAATATCGTCATTCGAATTCTGTGCAATTATCAGGAGCATTGACCTTGCAGTGGTTGCATCTGCTGGGCATTGTGTAAGTTTTCGTCGGAAAGCCTGTATTAAAGATGATGCACTGTGGTTATTAGGAGGCTGTAAGCCGAGAAAATTGAGCGCTTGCGGTACTAGACTATCATCGTCGCTATTTCGGGGTTGATGAGTTTGGTTATCATATACTGAAGATTGGGTAATAGCATAATCAGAGAGGAGTTCGTCCCTGGTGTCGTTCGCGATGCCCATGATGCTGTCCACCAAAATCCTTCTACGACTTGGTAGCAGTTCCCATTGCCGCTTGTACGCATTGACAACCGCTTCCCGGGTTTGATTTGGAAGCACTCCTATAATCTTGTATCTTTCTACATTGACAAGAGCGTTTGAAGAGACATTTGGGACTTCCTGGCATCCCAAATGCGCGTGAAGCACGGGCGTGATAAAAGCAGGTCGTTCAGCTGCCTGGGCTGCCTTTTGTATCAGACACTGCACCTCAGACCTGATGTCTTCTAGGTATGATCGATATGTGCCTATCTCGGTGGCTCCAGAAGGTCCGCCTGCAGGTGGCGGGGGAGAAGGGGTGAAAGAACCTTCGTCCACTTCACCTCTGACATCGACATGTTCTGTAAACTCCAATTCTCGAAACATGGCAAAGCAGCGAGGGCCGAACAAAACTGCAAAACGCTTATTTCGTTTCGATATACTTCTGATATCCTCAGGAGAACATTCCAACAAATTCTTGAGATACGTGTTGAGGTTCAGTGTTGCTTGATATGCCCAGTCGTCTGTAGCGCTTTCGTAGCGACTCGGTTCTTGCTCTCTAGCAGCCTTTAGTTGCTCGCATATGGTCTCTCGATCCAACAATAGATTTATCCACGACTGAGGCATTCGAGGTTGCGAGACTTCAAGTGTAAGCTGAAACGTACAGGGCGGTGCCGAACAGACGAAATGCTCTCGGGCAAGCAAAGGGTAGTATTTATTATTGTCTTGTGCAATTTCGGGATCCGGTCCGGACCCCACCCAGACCAGGTGATGCCACGGGAACTGATTATCTCGTAGCGGCCATGATGATTGGTTTGGGTGGCACAGAGAGTCGCTGTGGATAGCATCCCAGGACATCTTGAAGACGAAGTGGAAATGACAGTCGAGACATATCGAGGAGAGTATGCGTGAAGACGAAGTTGAGAAGCTTTGGTTTCCATTCATGACAAGCTTATGTGGGTGGTCCCATGTGTATGTGCTGTCAAACTGGGCATGTCGCGCACGTTCGAACAAATCGCAGACGGTAAAGTCGTTGTTTAATAATTCGTATATCCACCGACTGGGACTGCAGCCTAAACCACCGCCAAAGTTAGCTACTCCGAGCCATGTTGGATCAAAGACGTTGATGTTTACCAGCAACCTCCCTGCTAGGAATCAGGTTTGACTTCATGGCCGTCATGTTGTGTGTAACGAAGCCGACTTGCGATGTGCCTGGCAACGTCGCATAAGGGCTCTCCACCTGTTCCTGCGACCTCAAGTCGTAGTGTCTAGACATTTTAAAAGAGATTATTTTTCGAGAAAGGATGCGATGTTACAGTATGTCTTCGGAGCTGAGGCGTGTGGCGTTGGATGAGGCAGTATCAACATTGGAGAATCAGACCACGGCAGGGCGTGTGGGCATGACGGTGCCTAGTCGAGTCCAGGCAGTCATGAAACTCATGGAGAAAATGGCAAGGACGGTGCACTGGAGTACGTGGATGCTTGCGCAGTTGGGTGTCGAAGCCTTTTCGATTGAATGCCTGGGCTGTTCTGGTTTGGGAGCTGACCTAGAGCTGTTCGTGGCGATGTGACGACGTGGGTGACGCAGCCCGAGGGGCGCCGACGCTGGCAAGCTTTTCGGATGGAAGCTGGATGGAAGGTTATTACTATTGACCAGCCGCCATCGGGCAGCGGGCCCAATTGGTTGTGTGGCTGCTCTGACCTCAGCCTCAGCTCAGCTCAGGTCGGTCCTGTCCAATAGAATTCCAATGTGGACGCCCAACTTATCCACTTGCCCAACGACATGTCGAAATGAAAACTAAAACGGCAGGCTCAGCAAGGACTTTGAGGACTTTGAGACGCGTATATGATTTTTGCGTAAGACCAGAGCAAATCTTGCGGGAACAAATCGCGACTTATAGCCTACCCACCATGCCTTACATGGGTAGATGTAAGAAAAAAAACCATGTCGCCGTTAACGTAAAAGTAAATCCGGATAAGCATTATAATGTATGTCATTAAGATGGCAACTCAGGAAAAACTCCGATAGTTAACAAAAAAAATTTAAAGAAGAAAAAGGGTGAAGAAAAACCAGAAACACTAAGCATACAGCCTGCAGCACAGTCTTGATATTGGTAGTGACTGGCGTGATCAAATCATGACGAAACGGCTCAGGAAGGCATGTGCACGAGCAGTCACTCAGATTCGATTTTAAGTGTATTTGTCATCATTTAGTACCAGAGTAGAAGCTTCCAATCGGAGACATGACAAAGAAATCATGTGCTTACGGTATGCTTGTCGTGACATATTCTTGAAAAATTTTTCAGAAATCTCCGAGGAAGTGATCTTGGCAGAATAAAGAATTCGAGCGTGGCCGCGCCACCGCTCATGTCCTACTACAAGCACATGCACATCCATAGCATGACATCTTGCAGAAGTAATTGTACTCCACTTATTAGACATAGGAGTTTGAAAAAGGAGTGAAGTTTGACCCGCAGTTTCTGCCAAATACCAATATACGCGACGGAAGCTTGGCCTCTGTCCTTGAGATTAATGTTAGTCACTGCAGCAAGAATACAGATAGCTCATTTGCGATCGGACTAGTGTGAAAGCAAGCAAGGCATAATGTTGCCATGTGGACCGAAAGCTGTGCCTCGTGCATGACAATGAAGGAAGGTGTTTGAGCGGCATTTGGCACTGTTTCTCTTTAGTCCCTGATCTCATCTGATGTCTCAAACAGTGAGTGATGCGAATAAAAAACTCGAGCAAGAAGAGATGGAGTAAGAAGCAAACGAAAGAGAGAGGCAGGTAACATCAGCAGCTCGGTCGCCAGTTGCCAGCAGGCGTCGGATTCATCGTTACTTTAAGCTCTGCGCCTCACATCGCCTTTTCAACCACACTTCAACTCATCTATACAAAAGGAAACTTTAATTTTGTTTTCTCTCTGCAAGTACGTAAACCCGTCTTTTCTCTCCCTTTGTCGTCTTCTTTTTATTTTTCTCTATCCTCTTTACCCAAAATACTCCGTTTCAAAGCTCTAGTCAATTATTTCGTTGGGTTCTTCTGCAGAAATTCGCTCTCACTCTGCGATCAACCTACGCTGTTGATCCTTGAGTGCAAAGTGCCAACTGCATGAGCTTCACTTTTCTTTTCTTTTTTTTTCACCACATCAAAACGCCCGCCCAGGAAGCACCACGTCGTGTGATCGAAACTGCAAGCAACACAAATACTCTCGTCTCTCAGAGACGGGAGCGAAGCATTATCAATCTGTGACGTACAGTTTTTGCTCTTTGGGGTCTACAACATGGATTCGGTATACGACAAAGAGATGTTACTCCCAGTCATGATGAACAACTGCTCCACGAGTGCCTTTTTAGAGGCCTGTGCCAGTCAGATTGTTCAGCCGTCATCTTACTTGAACAGCCTGCCGTTGGAGTTGAAGTACTACGTGATCGACTACCTCCCATACAAGGCACTCGGCCATTTGTCCCAGTGCTCCAAGCATTGGAGCAACATGACAGCCCGGAGGCTCTACACTCGAGACGCGAAGGAAGGCAACTCGTATGCGATCAAATGGGCCTCCATGGTCAAGGGCCAGACAGCGACAGAGTCTGCTACCGTCACGTTGAGAAGGTCTGTCCAATTTGGGGGGAACGTCAACCAACGTCATCAAAGTTTCCCCACGCAACTGTACGGTGGCGGAATGAAATACGAAACAGCGACGGCCCTACATTATGCCATCGTGTCCCAAAACTTGAAAATCGCGGCATTGCTGCTTGAATTGGGAGCGCGAGTGGATATTCCTTGCTCTGGGAGAGACTGGGCCCTGAAGGTCCTTCCTCCCAGCTTGGTTATCAAAGAACTCGGCCGCTTCAGGCACTTCTATCCAGCAACTGCAGGATATGGGCAATGGATGCCCCTTTTCCTGGCCTTTCTACTCAACGACTGGGACATGGGTCAACTACTCATCAGCCGATCCGGTTCTCATAAAGCTGTCATCGCAACCAACCATGTGCTTAGCCCAGGTTTCATTTCAATCCTCCATTTTATTGCCAGCGACAAGACCTCTCGCTTTGATACTTGGAGAAACATAGTTGCAGATTTCCCCGGGGCCATCGATGTCCCGAGCGTCGACGAGAAGAATACCCCTCTTCATGTGGCCATGCGTTGCGGTAACATCCCAGGCGTGGATCTTGTATTGCAGCATGGAGCCTTCATAGAGGCGTCAAACGCAAGTCATAATACACCGCTGATAGAAGGCATACTGCGGATTCAATGGACCCAACCCCACAGCCGCAGACGAGATCAGCAGATCGATTGTATAAAACACCTCGTCGCGCAGGGAGCCAGCGTCAATCCATCGGGCAACTCGGTCTTGGCCACGGCTATGAGATACTACGGCGACAATAGCGCGGCCACCGATACCGTGAGGACTCTAATTCATTTTTTTCTGGAAAAGGGTGCAGACGTCAACGGATATTCTTCCATGGGTCAAACGGCGCTGCAAGAGACCTGCACTGCCATCTTGGCGAGGGAACAGTTCTCCCGTTCCAAGGTCATCTTGAGGAAGCTCATCAATGGCTTGATCAAGGCGGGAGCCGACACCTCACGAGCATTGCCGCATCGAACTACACCATTGCACATGGTCATGCAGAGCATTGACGCAAAGCCAACCTGGCTCTTCAACCTTCTGTGTAAGAACGGAGCGGAAATCCATGACCACGAGACAGACCAGTTTTTCGTGAAATGGTGCCTCACTCCACGATTTCATACTCGGAAAACGTACGACATTTGGAAGCACAAGCCACACATCACGACTGGAGCGATGGAAAGGGCCTACAGGATTGCACTCGAGTCGCCCACGCCTAAGCTCTACAATATTCTTCGAGGCGGTCCTCTCCCACCGCCAGCCAACAACCAACTGGTCCGGGCCGCGCTCCATGCCGACAGGAAATGGAGCTGGAGGAAGATTGTGGCATGCGACTTTGCCCCTACCTTTGCCAACTCCAATGGGGAAGGCAAGGAGAATATGCTGCAACTCACGATACGGGTTTATGACAAGGTAGATGATTACACAGCGGCCGAGGCCAGTAGGGATGTTGCATCGCTGATAAGTAGAGGGGCCGATATAACGCACCTCAGCAAGCAAAATGAAGATGCTGTGGCCTTGTTCACGAGAATTCATCCGACCAAGGAGGATTGCGGTACATTGTACGCGGCGCTGGTCAAGGAGTTGGACAAGGTAATAATGCCGGTCAGAAAGTCGAAGAAGCGTGCATGAAAGACTTTAAGGGATGGGAGAATATTGGAGAGTTTAGGGCAGGATGGAAGGGGGGTTTTTTTTTTTTTTTTTTTTTTTTCCCTCTTTTGGGGTTCTCAAGTATGGCGTTTGAGTGATGATGTATAATACAAAAGTCGGTGCTGGATGGAACGCGATTTCTTTTCTTTCGATGGAGGTTTTCCTTTTCTCGCTGGGTTTGGCGTTTGTATCATGGGGCATGGTGCCCAGGCTTTAGAAAATGGTTTACTTTGTGAACAGCGGCTGGTTTGGTATCTTTGTGACCATCACAGCATTGGGTTTGGTGTTTTCAAGCAGCGGAGGGAAGAAGTGGGAGGTGTATGCATGGTGGAAAACAAAAACATAAAAAATTAAAAAATTAAAAAAAAAAGTTAATGAAAGCGTGCCAATTTGCTATGACTTTTTGGTAACTACATTCATTTATGGGAAGCTAATCAAGGCGGAGTAAGCATCATGTTCGAGACCTGACAAGCTTACTGTCTTGTCTGTCTACTGCGGTTCGTTGTCCTTCCTACGGCGTAAGACAAGATCTCGCGACCGGGTCGATTCCCACCCCGTCAGGTCCACTCGATATCTTGCGACGTACCACGTATCAAGGTTGCATATCCACGTTTTTTGTAGACAATCAGTCTAGTAATTATTCCGCGGAGCACCCTGGACCACCCAGGCGTCTCCTAAACTCCAAACTCGGAAGTTGGCCGCCAAAGTGCAAAGTGGACAAGATAAGACGCAAGACGTCAGGGTGACGAATTAGCATTGCCCGTCTCCACATTGGCGGCCTATCCCATCTCTTCGGCCCTGGCCCGTGC
This sequence comes from Atkinsonella texensis, assembly GCA_001008035.1. Lineage (NCBI taxonomy): Eukaryota > Fungi > Ascomycota > Sordariomycetes > Hypocreales > Clavicipitaceae > Atkinsonella > Atkinsonella texensis. The sequence goes on from KQ061700.1 coordinate 96,688, forward strand.
ACGGAGCAGCGTGTGGATACATGTGGATGCATGTAGTCGAGCCAGTTTCCTCAACAGGCAGGTTCAAGTGCCAGGTTCCACCCAGCACGGCGCAGGGCAGCTCCCATATGTGGCATGTGCTGCATTTTACTGGTCCATTTCTTTTCTATTCCTTTTCTATTCCTTTTCTGTTTCTTTTTCTTTTCTCTTTCGGGTTGAAGCCAAGTGAACACCAGTCACACCATCACCAACGCTGCTATTCCCAGTCCATTCCTACTCCGTCCAAATCCTATCCGTGGTGCCCATGCCTGTCCATGTTTCCCGTGCCATCGACAAACCCTCGGCTGGCCTTCCCTGTTTGACGATCCGACATGATGGGGTACGTTCTTTTGTTTTCCGGCCTGGGCTATCGCAGACCGAGGTGCGTGCTTGTACCTATCTGTGTGCAATCACCGTGGGATAACCCTCCAGCACGGCCGAACCCGGCATCTATACTTCCGGAGAATCGTAGTCTAGCATCTTGGGTTGTGGAAGCCTCGCCCTCGCGGTCGTGCTGGACCCTTGGTGTCTCCCTTGGTCCGCTTGGGCAAAAGGGTATAAAAATGGCCCGGTGCTCGCACACTCACTCCAACGAGACCTAGAAACCGTGCTCGTAGTTCCAAGGTAGTTCTCGTCCATCACCCCCCTTTCGTTTCCAATTCTTGGGCATCCTCCGAGATTGTTGTCGTCCTGTGCCCCTTCGATCATGAAGGTCTCTGCTTATCTCTGGGTGACCGCTGCGGCGAGTGTTGTGCTGGCCGCGCCGGTTCCCTTGGCTGTAAGTGACGCCGTGTCTTTTTATCCCCTATCCAGAATTTTTTATTTTGAAAAAGGTACTCGTGGTGTAACTCGGGCATTACTTTCTGAACAAGCCAAACAAAAATCAATACTTATTATTATTATTTTTTTCCTTTTTTCATGCTTTCTAGCCGGGCGTGCCAAGCGCAGCCACTGCTCGAAGCCTGCTCAACCGTCTTGAAATCGCCGAGCCGGGCAGCGGCGAGGGCTACTCTCGCTCCAAGTTTCCCACCTGGGAGACGATCGAGGGCAACTGCAACACTCGGTGAGATGAGGCTCTGACCCCGATCTATTCCAAGGAACTTGGCGCGGCATCGTGTCTTCGTCTTGTATAATACAGACTTGCCGTCGTTAATCTCTCCTTGTCCCTCAGCGAGTTTGTCATTACGCGAGACGGCAGCAACGTCGACACCAACAGCGCCTGTGTCGCCCAGTCTGGACACTGGGTGTCTCCCTATGACGGCGACGAGTTTGACGAGGCCAGTGAGCTGGACATGGACCATATGGTTCCGCTCAAGAATGCCTGGGTTGTAAGTCAGACCTACGACGCATAGACCCCCTTCCCATCCCTTGGCCCATGCGCCCGAAGCGAGCAAGAGCAATGAGAGAAAACAAACCGATGACTATACATATCTGATATACAAGAGCCATGAAAAATTCTGATTTTTCTTGCATTCTGTGTAGTCTGGCGCATCCGGCTGGACCACCGGCAAGCGCAGGGACTTTGCCAACGATGTAACTCGTCCCCAGCTCTGGGCCGTGTCCGCCTCGTCCAACCGCTCCAAGGGCGACAAGAGCCCCGACGACTGGATGCCACCGCTCGAATCTTTCTATTGCACCTACTCCAGGAGCTGGATCCAGGTCAAGAGCGCCTACGACTTGACTATTACCAGCGACGAGAAGGGCGCCCTGTCCAGCATGTTGAATACCTGCTAGAGGAGGGGGGACAGTACAGCGAGAAAAGCATGGCCGCAACTCAAGCTGTACATTAATTAAAAGACATCATCGTTTTTTATAAAGTCATGCCAGTACATATAATCTCGAGATTTGTTCCCGTTGCTATGTGGAAATGCCTGCTTGATTGAAAACACCTTCTCTTCTATCTCCCCCCCCCCCCCCCCCCTTTTGTCCCTCCATTTTTGTTTTTCTCACCTTCGGCCTAATTTCTCAAAATTACGCTCCAATGTTTTCCCATGTCTTTCCCCCCTAATCTACGTCGTCACTGTTTCGCACATTCGACCCCTTGGGCACACACTAATCGTGCGTGTCACCTCGCCATCATCTGTTTGCTGTTTCAAAAACGGCTTCAGGAAATTGTTGAGACGGCCTGCGTAACCCAGTCATGACGGACCTAGCTGCCTGCCTCTCCGAATGGTTGGATAGCTGCCCGTGTTGTATCAGAACCCATGCGCCTCTCTACAGGAATCTGCATCACCGGCTCCCACGATCCCCGTCCCGGCGCCTCACCAACATGAAGCCATTTTCGACGTCCTCAAGCCAGACGTGTTGCCAGCGCATCAATGGTCCTACTCTTGGAGACATGTGCACTTGCGGTCAGTGATTCACTGGTGTTTCTGCTCCTGGAGCAGCGTGTGATGATCAGCTTTCCCCCAGCAACTTATAATCGCAACTCATCACCTGCTTGTTGCGTTCAAGGAGGCCTTTCCTCGGAGAGCCATAAAGGAACAATCACATTGCATTTCCACCACTTCATGGTTTCCTTCACGCCACCTTTGACTGTCAGACTACTGTTCAAAATGCGCCTCCTCTTACCAACACTCCTGTGGTTCCCTCCCACGCTTGCCAGCCTCAAAGACCTCGCAAGCTGCGATCCGCTTCGAAAAGACATGCGTAATGGTCCTCCACCACGACCTTATCCCCTTCCTACATCTGTACACCTTTGCACCCAAAAAAAAAAAAAAAAAAAAAAAAAAAAAAAA
>KQ061700.1:109195-132698 GCA_001008035.1 Atkinsonella texensis
TTTTTTTTTTTTCCTGGATGCAAGAGAAAGGGATAATGGCCTTATTATTCTGACAACTCCCTGGTGTTGCGCACAGAAGGAAAACAAAACAGGTGTTCACACCAATCCTAATTCCTCCGCATCCAGTGTGTAAAATACCGAGTTCCGCAATCAAAGCCAATTGTGTTATTTTGCGACTAATGCCCAAGTTTTTATCACCTAAATTTGAAACTTGTGATCCCTTTTTTATACGAGATTCTCCCGATCCACTAGAGTGTCGCGTGTTCCAATTGGTTTTGTGGCATCATATTTATACTGGGCGTCGGCCCAGTCTGAGCATGAGTGTCATATTGGTGTTGATTGAACAATACGTAGTGCTCAAGCATTGTATGCTCTGTTGGATCAAAATGATACCGAATGTAACTTCAACACTAGCAATCTACATGATTGGCTGCATCGCGATAATCTATCAACCAATGGCAGGCCGAAGTGATAACAAGCACCTAAGCAAGGATCAATTTCCGCCGGAAGGTTTCATAATATACCAACCGACCTACATACCTACCTACCTAAAGAAGTTAGACAGAAGCAAAGCCCGAAAGTACGCTTCTCCCACCTTCCATTGTTGCTAGCGTGACGCAAATCGCAGGGGGGCAGCGTCGCACCGCCACGTTTAATAAGGGAGATGAGAGCGGCCCGGAAAAGGAGAAGTGGCCAGAGACTGATTGGATTTTAACACGGCTTACCCCCGCGGGTGCCCACGCGCGGGCACCCGCGGTGGCCCCCCTGCTGCACCGATACAGGGATTTTCTAAAACTATGTAGCTAACACTTAGGTAACACTCAGTAGCTTGACCACAAATTTTCCTAGCCAATTGGTAAAAATCTATCTTACATCACGCTAGCCAACTTTAAAAGACACCACAAAATTAATTCCTGCCAAGATCTAAACAATATATTTAGGTCGTGGCGTATATATTCCAAGTATCTTCAAGGTTGCAATTACAGCCCTATGTCAAAAAAATCGGTAATTTTCGTTGTTAAGACATATATAAATTTATCAGAAGGTTGGGTTTCGGTGGGAAAATGGACTTTTTTTTTGGAATTCCTTCCGGACCTACTGTAGCAGCGTCTCTACGTGAATGATTGATACCGACGGTAGCTTTATACCTACCTACCTAATGCAACATCTGACGTAAAGAGCAGCATTACAACGTCTCACACAACTTGACTAGGATCCTTGCCGACCAATAGTTCCGTCGCCCAATATACCACAAGGTTTCCCTGGATCATTGTACGGAAATGAACCAAGGCAAATATCGACGCTTATCTACGTGCACGAAATCGCAACACAGCTTACGGGCGAACTAGGATAATAGACAAACAAAAAGCATCATGATGCCTTAGAGTTTAAAGGTGACATTTCATTTTGATTGGCTGAAATTGCCCATGTAAAGTAAATTTTGCCTTGCAGCTTATAGCGGAGTGCAACAACTAGGCCGGCGGGTGGTGGACATAGAAGGTCACTTGAGATAGTCCCATACGAGCCGGCAAGACAAAAGTGCGTTAATACGAAAACATGGCCTTTTTCTCTCTGTCGGCACCACGGAGTATTAGAAAGACAATCAGCTTGGCCAGAAGGTGAACTACGGAGTCACCGGCTTCTCGTGTTTGCCCAACTCGCACAAGACCCATAACTTCTCCATGGGAAAGCACGTGGCGGAGGTGGAGGCAACTTTTCCGTTTTGGGACTAGTCGACTAGTCGCTGCCGCGCTACCTCAATTATTCAAACCACTCGCCGCTGCGTATTCGTCTCGGTCGAGCCGTTCTGTCCTTTTGCCATTTGTTCTGTCCACGACCCCGGCGATCCAGGCCCCTGCCCTGCACTTCTGTGACATCTGGCCACACGGTCAGCACGTGAACGCCATGCCATCTACGATCAGCCACGACCATCCGCGATGGAGGGTTGGCTGATGGAGGGTTTGCTGATCGATTAGTGGATCGGAGATCGCGCAACGCTTTATCGCTTCCCGAGCATTTCCATGCCGTTTGCTCTGCTGACCAGCAGAATCACGATCACTTGCTGCTGCTGAAGAGACGAAATCCGATTCTAGAGCCCATATGGAGATTCTCGAGCCCGCATGGAGATTCTAGAGCCCGTGTGGAGATTCTAGAGCCCGTGTGCAGATTCTAGATTCCCACACGCGTGCGTGCTGTATGAATCCGCAGATGAATCGATCTTCTAACCGCCATCTTTTTGCTCCGCCCCATCTATCCCTCTCGTCGATGGCTTCGTGCGCGAGCGAGAAGGAAGGAGGGAGAGGGAGAGAGAAGATAGAGACTCAGCCACCGTCAAGGCGCAGCGGCAGCGGGTGATGGCTGGCGAGCTGCCACCAGACATCTTCTGGAAACACGTTGGAAGCTTCACGAGTTGCCGCGATATCGCGGTGCCGCAGTGCCGCAATGCATGCTTTGCCCTGGGCCGATGTCCGTGTTTCCATTATTAGACGTTTGTTTGGCCGCGCCTTTCGGGTCGCCATCGTTCTTGGCCTTGGCTTGACATGGAGCGGACGAGGCCGGATATCTGCGACGTCCGTGCGCTTAGTCGAGAAAAATAGCGCGCGCCCGATGGCTTTTATTAATTTACAGCTTTCATGGGTTGCCATGGATAAGCTTTGGTATTTACCGAACTTCCGGCCTTTTCGATTATCGTCTCAGCCTACCTGAGCGGGACCCATGTTATTGGAACTACCAATCTACTTGGCATTGACTTGACGCCGGATATACGGTTTCCATCATATATACATATATATATATATATATATGAATATATATATATATATATATACATGTTAGTTCCTCCTTCCCCAACCTAACTCCAATCTACCTGCTTACAATAGGGCATAGCGTGTCCTGACTGACCATGATCCACGAATCTCAGGTTCCCCGATCCTGTGATCGGTGTCACTCTCTCAAAGAACGCTGCAAATGGAATCCCGGCAATCCTCGGTGTGAGAGGTGCACCCGTGTTGGTCATGTCTGTGAGAATCGAAGGCCGGTCAAGCGGCCAGGACGTCCGCCTGCACCATGCGTGCAAAACCGAATGAACCCCCTTCACCTGATGCAATATCCCGAAAGCATCACCTCTGACGAACCCGACGAGACGGTCCACCACTCCGGCCTGGACGGATCCCTCTCACTCAGGGCTGCCTCTTCCACCGACCCAAGCCTCTGCAGCCTCTCTCCTTTACAACAGACTCTCTCGGCCTTTACGCGCTTGTCCAGCCACGAGCTGGCCCTGCTGGATCGAGTCGTGCATCAAGATGACTTCATCCAGCTATTTGTCCTCGGTCCCAGCTTCTGCAAAAGTCATCGACAAACGCTCGTCTTCCACCTCCTTTCATCACATCAGACCGTTCTTGATGGCTACCTCGCCTTTGCACTATCCATGGAGGAAGACAAGGTTCATTTTGACGACTGTTATCGATATGCTGCCTCTGCCTTGGGCAAGCTGCGATCGCTTTCGGCCAGTTCAACCGACCCCAGCCAGCGTGACAATGCACCGTCGTGCCTCATGTTGGGCTGGCAGATCCTCCATTTTGTATTGAAGGTTGGCGGCCGTGAGATTCTTGACATCTGTAGCCAGACTCTAAGTCTCGTTAAGCCTCATATCCAATCCCCAGCATTCTTGGAACCTGACATCATTCCGTTCTTGACAAGTCTTGTTATGAAGGAGACGGCTGTGTGCCTGATCAGAGCAAAGCTCCCTAGTGTCCGATTCGTTCATCCTGCTGCCGCGACGCATGTTGATGCTTATGTTGGGCTGTGCACCAGCTTGCTGCCGTACATGTACGATCTTGCTGTCTTGAATCATGCCATGGCTATGCACCGTTCTTTGTCGCCCACCCCAGGCTATACGGCGGAAACTTGTTGGAGTTGGTCCCAAGAGGGAGAGGAGCTGGCGGCAAGCTTGGCTCATCTAGAACGTCAAGTTCGCATGTGGCGACCCAATGTTCCGGGCGACCTCAGTCAAAGGTTCACGGTTACTGAGGTCGCCCGTATGACGTGTCAAGCTCAAGTCATGCAGACGGCCATGCTCCTCATCATCCATCGACTGCGATATCCTTTCGGAACTCAGAACGACACGGCATCGGCCCTATCATGCAGCATCCTGGCCGCATTGGAGCTGCTTCACACTGTCACAGGCAAAACAACCTTTGTAGATCTGTTCCTCATTGTAGCCAATCTCGAAGTCGACGATGCATGCGAGCGAATGCAAAATTTCGCAAAATTCACATCAATCGGCAATTACTCATCTGTATTTCGCACAAGAGTCAACAACATGGTGAACTTGGTCTGGAACGCCAGACTCGCTCGACCCGATCTGTATTGGTGTGACATCGGGAATCTCGTCTGAACTTTACTCCTGAGTACACCACCCACTATCGGCCGCCATGGAATAGGCTTCTTTACCAGCTGCGCCAAAAAGGCACCATGAGAATTCTCCGTACTATCAAGGCCTTGCGAAACAATCCCCCCCTCCTGTGCGTCCTTGTCAGACTTTGTACACGCAGGGGTGAAAAGAGCTGCCTTGCATAGCAGATCATCATACCGCCTCCGGGGGGTCTCTACAGTCATGGCCCCCCCCCTGCAGCGGCAACACCAGACAAGCTGCCAGATGTGTGCGGCGCAAAAGCCGTAGCTGGTGCCCTCTTTATGAGGACACCAATACTGGCTACGGGTATGGATGATGGCGTTTCTTGTTTTCCCAGGCTGGACCGGAGACCACATGCCTCGGAGATACAAGTCAACGGCGCTGTACTATGATCTGCACATAGTATGGGGCAGGTACATGGAAGCTACTGCAAATGCAACATGAAAACATGCTTTAAAAAAGTTTGTGCAAACGATAGACCAGATAGATTACGTATTTAAATAATTACAAGTTCTTTTTTTTTTTTTTTTTTTTTGAATTCCTTTTGAAGATTTGCTCAGCGAAGTAATTCCGTAGTATGAGGTTTTCGTCAAATTGTGCTGCTATTCTTAATACGGCTAGTGTGCTGGATACTTCAGCACATACTGTACGGAGCATACACGAAGCACATACGGTCTGCCATCGCCATTCGCGGAGAAGCGAGTCCAAAAAAAAAAAAAAAAAAAAAGGTCTGAGAACTTTCCATCGAGATCACAAGAACTGTGGCCAACGTGGCCATCATGCGCCAAAGCATCGATCGAGGATCTCGGATCCCAGGCATAGCAACCCTTGTCGGCGAAAATCTTCAACTATTGGCGAGGACACGCTTTTCAACTTGGGTTCTTGCCTCGGAGAGGGATCGGTGGCGAAATCAACCGGCTTCGGGTACAACGGCCGCGTCGCAACAGGGCAAGGGTGCGCGGAGAACGAGCCGTTGGGCGGACGAATCGGAAAATGGACAGCCAGATAATGAATGCATCGAGGATTCATCCAGTGCCCGCCCCAGTGCACACACCCGGCGTCCAGGCCAAAAGCCCATCCTGACCTGCTCCCCACCGGCACTTCGTTGAAGGCTCCCGCAGGTCCAGAGCCGGGCGGACCACAAGCGGCATGTCTTCAAGTGCCGCGGTGAAAGGAGCTCCCCCACTCGTGCTGGTGACGGGCTTTCGCCAGAACCATCATTGGCTTTTGCTCTTCGACTCGGCTGCGGCGGCGGCGTCGTCGCGTGTTTGCGCGGGCGGAAAATGCTGCATGCTCAATGGCTGGGTCGGTTGCCGCCTGCGCTATCAGGTCCTTTGTTTCGCCAGGGGGATCCTCCGCTCTCCGTGGGATGGCTCCAAGGCGGTTTTGGAGAGCTGCGCTTGGAGGGTGCTTTGCGCCGTGTACGTCGTCTACTACGCTTAGGCGGCGGGCAGGGACGGAACTCGGGAGAGCTGGCGAGTTGGGATGTGAGGATGAGAGAGCGACAATGGTAGAGTGAACGGGGTATGCTGGGTTATTGTTGACAGCTCTGCTTGATGTTGGGTTTTTGCCTGGTATAAGAATAAGACTGCCTACGTAGGTGCCTAGGTAGGCAATACACTATTGTCCGTTTGCTGCATTGCAGGCTTACCTGAGCGCAGGGCTTTGACAGATAACGTGACACATGCGCAGCTGGGGAAAGAGACCGGGCCCGAAAAGATGTTCTTGTAGTTATTACATGCTTGCTTGATGATTGTAGGTTTAATATGATTATCTATGTGCCGTCTGTAGATCATTGGACAGAGCGGCCATGTCCATTCGCTTCTCCCGAGACCAGATTAATTACGACACTGTACGATGAGGACAGTTGAGAACAAAGAAATCCTGCGCCATGCCAATCATGCCTGTTGCTATGCATAATGTATGTCAACGAACAAGGTGATTCATTACACACACAAGACGTCACCAACACCAAAGAAAAGAAGGGGTGGCGCATGACCGACCCGCCCCGTACTCGCCGTGGTCGAATTCGAAAATTGTAGCAGAAATGCCTTGTTGGCCCTTTCCATAATAATCTATGTATCTAAATCGCTTGACATAGAAAAGTGTCTGCGGAAATGTGAATGAAAATTAGAATCGCCACGGTAATGATAAATGTGCTCGCCGCGGTTGTTGCATGACGCTCATGGTCGGACGCCGTATCGCCATTGTTCCACGCGATCCATTGACTTGCTGCTGGCTTGCACTGGTGACATGCCGCCGCCACCATACATTTGGCTTGCAGCAAGTCCGTTGTACAGGCTCGTCGAGCTCATGCCCTTGTACAGCCCCATGGGACTCGAGGGCATATAACCATGCATCGGTCCGCATGTCTGTTGAGCCATCATGGAAGAAGCATAATTTGACGCTCCGTAATCATTCCTGATACTCGATCGGCTGCTGGGGGAGAGGCCGTACGTATTGACCGCTGGGCTCGATAGGGCCGCTTTGATGCCGAGACCGCCTGTGCCATCATTATATGCTCCGCCAAGGAAACCACCGGATCGGTCAATATTGATTTGAGGCAGCGTCGACGGCATTTGCGTCCTCAACGCTGTCATCTTGTTGTCGCGGTCTTGTGCAGCTCGGCGCTCTGCATCCTGACGTAGCCTTTCTTCCTGCAATCGCGCACCCGATTCGCGCTTTGGGTGGGCAGAAAGCACGTTTGCGAGACTGAGTCGCGCCCGTTCATCTTGACCTTGCTGCGACTGGTTCCTGCCCAGACTGCTCAAGCCCATCTCTCTATCGCGGGCTTCTCGCTCCGCTTGAAGCCGTCTTCGACGCTGACCCAATGTTTCCATCTCACCGACAGTATTCGGCACGGCTTCCATGTTTGATCCCCTCTTATCATCCTCTGGGTCAGATTTTGGCTGTTCAGTGTCCTGAAACTTGCTAAGCATCTCGGTCAAAAAAGCACCGCTGACCGGGCGAGCTTTGGGCAGCGCCCCATCTTTCGTTGCCAGCCTGCGCCGCCTGCTCTCTAGCGTCTCTTCCTCAATCTCGTCGACTTCGGGAGTCCGCGGCTCTGAGCTGGGCGTCACTATTGCTGGATTGTGAGGTAGAACTTCCAGATTACGGGCAGCCGAGAAACACATCATGCTATGACGATGGTTAAGTATGGGCTGGGACGGTGGCAATTCCAGTCCCTGCAACCGAGCACGACGGTGGCTGAGTGGCTCATTGTCCTCCAGTTCTCGTCTTTCCATGAGGCCCAAAGGTCGTTCGAGGTCTGCCCAGTTTTTAGCTCCGCGTTGCATCGCTGCAATGATGGCCAAGGGCACATCCTCATCGTCGGATCCATTTTGATCGGCGTGAGCGTCGAGACCCTCCCAAGCCAGGTTGACACGTTTGTTCTGGCGACTCTTCTGTTGTGCCTCGGCGACTGTATCCATTTCCAGAAGTGTAGCATAATTACCGTTAGGTAGTCCCTTGCCCAAGTTTCTCACGCGTTGCTTCTGCTGTTGCTTCCGCAGCTGAAGCTCTGCGAGGAGAGTAGTAGGTGGGCCTTGGTAGTCCTCGTCTGGAATATCGTCTTCATCGGCTTCTACTTGCTCCATTGCAGTGTCCCCCGCCTCATTCTCAAACCCAACTCTGGCCACCTTGTCTGCACTGTTGACGCTTTCCGGTGCATTTCGACCGTCGTCAGTCTTTGACGGGTTGATCGCCAAGCTACTATGTGGCCGCTTCTGTTCCTCGACTTCGTAACTGCTGCTTCGTTTGCCCAGCCACATCATGGACGACCTCTTTTTTGGTTGTGGCTCCGTCACAAGAGCTTGCACCGTTGCCGCTGATGGTTCGGTCTGATGCTGCTTCTTTTGCTTACCGTAGACCTCACTTCCCAGCTTCCCGATATACAAGTGATCTGTGAAAGCATTGACCGGCGCGGTTGCAGAAGCATCAAGAATACTATCCAGTGTAGCCATCGCAGAGCCGTCCTTAATCTCGACTTCTGGGGCCACAGAGGGAAGATCGAAGAAGGCACTAGCTCTGAGTTGTGGCGGCAGGTTGCCAAGCACAGACGCCATAGACTTTCTATTGTTCATGGGCAATTTTGATAACCGCTCAGGGCGCCGCAGTTGGCCGAAGGAAGTCCCCCCGTCGCCCTCCGCTTGCTGCTGGCTCGGGGCTGGCTGTTCGTCATTCATACGGGTAGTTTCGGATTCCTCGTTAACCAGCGGGCCAAAGGAAGAGAGTGCGGCAAATGAATCTCGGTGGTTTGCCACAAGATCTGGTAGCCATGACTCCCGAACTGGAGTTTCTCGTGACGGGGCCAATCCAAAATTAGACAAAGTAGATTGGCGCCTGTGTTGGAGAGACGCCGCACCTCCTGCTACATTAGCATCCATCATGGCGCTGAGCACCTGCGAGCGTCTCTGGTCTAGAACCGCGGTTTTGGGTTTGGACGACAATTTCGGCGGCAGATTCAGCATCGCGGGCACACGTGCCGGATAATACAGCATCTTTGTGCCAGTAGACGAGTCAATATAGGATGTTGGTCGAGCCATTGTTACCGGCAGTGGTCGCGGTGTAGGTAGGTTAGTGTTTAGTTCTTCTTGCAAGTATAAATTTTCCTCATCCCGAGGTTCGCAATGGACGCCATCGAAGTCGATGAAAGCATCGCGAGCTTGCTCAGAGGTATTGTTGGAATGAACACTCTCTGAGCGTCGAGGTTGTGGTGTCCGTTTCCCCTGGATGGTTTCTTTGGGAGCGTTTGGGTAGAGACCGACGGATGAGGACCCAAATTGGTTGTCCAGCATCTGATGGAAGGCATCGGAACTGGGTAGAGCACCAATTATTTCCTGTGGCAACTGCAGATTTTCTGGACTTTGCTCTTCGAGCGAGGGTGCAGCATCAGCTTCGTCGAAGGCCTGTTGATTCAGCGACACGGGTTCTGATTCGGAGATCTCGGCAAGAGACGGTTTGCTCGACCGGACGCTTCTGATTGAGGACTTGCCAGGATCATTTCTTGATAGTATTGAATCTAGAGAGGCATCAGGTCTGCCGAAGGAGTTTGCAGAACCAGATCGCAAGCGGCTCGTGAGCGACGTATTTGGGGACATGACAAAACCTGCGGGCGAATAGCCACCATGACGAGCAGCTGTGTTTGTGGACACGATGGAGGCGCCGGTCGAGATATGGCGACCTAGGTGGCTCAGGAGCGACGTAGAATGTTCATCAACGGACGCCATAGTAGCCAAAGCCAATTTCGCCGATCGTCTGCTGTCGCACCTTTTCAACTCGCCGTGCAAGTCCCGGATTGCATCATCAATGGAACTAGTCATAGATAGTCTTTCCGCTGTGGCTTCGAGTTGGGCAATATTTCCTGCAGCAGAACAGGATCGAATCAACTTGTCCGGGACGGCACGGCCCAGAGCCGGAGGATGCGTCATGGGTTTCGGGTGAACAAGCCTCGTGTCTGCTCGAACACTTGCAGTCCGAAGCGGGCGTGAATCGTCACGTAAAGGAGAGCTGAGCCGGGAGTCGTGGTCGAGGGCAGCCGTTGACTTGGCCATTTGACCGACAGGGTTCTGCGTCTCGCCCGCAGCCGGGGTCTCGTATTGCTGCTGGTTCCTGGTACGTGCGTTTGGGCTGTGGAGCGAAGCACCAGAACTGTAGAAATCGGCCATGATGCCAAGAACTGGGTTGGACCGCTGTTTTAACTCGTGCTTCTGGTTTGCACATGGCTTTGCACACGGCTTTGAATCAACAACATCCGCAGGGCCGTCGGTATTGCCGAAGGTCGTCGAGGCAGCCTGGTCTGGAGTCTTAGCCGGCGACATGGCGGCGAACGGGTCTTGTGTGCGGCCCCGGGCCTCCATGCCAGTGCTGGAAGGGATGCCATCAAGCAGCGGTGCCTTGGCGCTGTTTTGGTGATTCGGGACTGGGCGTTTAGGTGGCGATGAAGGACTGGTCGTCGCTGGAGGTGAGATGCGAAAAGGTGTGTCGCCATTATAGGCTGCCACTGGGGCAGGGTTGCCCGATTCGGCAGCAGCCATGGCGATGGGTTGAGACTGCGATGAGACTGCGCTTCGCGGCGAGCGGCAAGCAGCAAGCGGCGCGCAAAAGCAATGCAAGACAGGAAGCTCTCAAGCTTCTTTATCGTCTATCGCGGTGGATGTGATGGAGATTTAGACGCTGTGTGTCTGCGAAGACGGGCTATCGTAAGTCGCCCAGCAGCATTGCCCTCGATGAGTTGCTCAGAGTGTAACCTGAGGTTATCTCGGCCTGTTCTCGTTACGGCCAAGACATTCGACACGCAAGCGCGTATATTAACCAGCCAGTCAGTCGAGCTCACAGTCATTCCTCGCCCAACACGTGCGGTGGAGAGAGAGCACGGAAAGCGTGAGTGCGGTTGCTGTCAGGTTAGAATTAGACAGAGGAATACGAGCAATAGCGAGCAATAACAATAACGAGCCAATTGCGAACAAAAATGAGTGCGCTGCGGAGAATAATAAGAAAGTTGAAGCGCAGATGGGAATAGTTTCGATGAGCAAGCGATTTTGTCTGGCTCGGGCAAGGCGAGACAGGCGCGCACAAGGAGCCGGGTCTTCCAGAATGTTTCTGCCCGGGTCAGACGGGGAAGATAAGGGAAATGAAGGCCTTGCAGAGTGAAAAGGCGCAAGGCGTAAGGCGTAAGGCGTAGGGAAAGAGACTTGAGGGCGGGATCTGGTTTATCGCCTATCGCTCGGCTGCGTTTTGTTTGGAATCCGGGATGCGAATCAAGCGTCGGCCATCGGCAAGACCAGCCAGCAGCTGTCTAGCGCCGAGGACTAGCGTCCGTCGCCTTGAGCCTAATATTCTTGCGTCTCGTGTTTAAAAAGTGTCTGGTCGAGTTGTCGTGACCCCGGAAACGGCCCAGTGCGGATGCGCCGCTGCCAAGTGGCTCCTAGTGCCATTACCCAAGCCCAGCAGCAGGGGGCGCCAAGCTTTGGAAAAGGTACGCGGGGAAGAAAACAAAACAAGGTTGGTGATTCAGGTATTATGGCCAATGATGTTCATAGAAGAAGGATCCATGCAGTTGAAGAAGAAAGGTTGTGATGAGCATGGAGCATGAGCCTGTCGGTGCCTGTCGGTGCCTGTCGGTGCCTGTCTGTGCCTCTCTGTGCCTGTCGGTGCCTGTCTGTGCCTCTCTGTGCCTGTCTGTGCCTGTCTGTGCCTGTGCCAAAGATGCAGCCCTGAGAGAGAGCCGCGAACAGTCGAGCCAGCGAGCATGGCAAGATGGCGACCGGCTGTCGCTTGCAATTGACGCCAAAAGAAACATCGAAGCTTTGGGCGCTCTCCGTATTATTGCAGGACTTCTGCAAGCAGCCACCCAATGAGTGGGCCGCCCAGCCTGGCCTGCCAACCTGCCTGTTTCTGCCCGTTTCTTTTCTTGGTCGACCGTACTTCGCTATTTCGCGCATCGCCGCCGCCACACGACATAGATAGGTAGCCAAGTGTGCGCACGTGCAATCATGAAGTTGAGAGTTGAGGAAGGAGCCGTCGGGAACAATTATACTGTAGGTACCTTCCTAAGGTAGGAAGAGGTCAGCGCTTGCCCCTCTGGCTCTGGTCGATGAGCGTCGCTGCTGCTTCCTATGTTATGCAATAACATTGAACTCTTTACATCGACCCAGGCACGGAGCTTGGGAGTACAGCACGGTGCCCTCCCATTGCGCCTCGTCTTGTTCTCGCTGACCGGCACTCTAGCCGTGGAGAGATGCTTCCAACGTGTCTCTGTGTTCAACCAGTCAACCCATGCGCTTTCGTCGTCATGGCCGTGATACCCCTCACTGGTTTTTTGTTGCAGCCATATCCCTGTCCAGCCTGGCTTGTGTGGACCCAGACACACTGTATTGATTGTTGGGTACCGATGTCTCGCCCAGAGTTGTCATCTACTAGCGCGCCTTATCTGGGACGAGACTTTCGAATTAGGGAACCAAAATTCTCTCTTCTGATCAATTCTCGGCATGGCCAAAGGAGGCACTTCGCAGGCCGTTCTCAGACATTTCCATGCAATCGACGTAGCTCAATGACCACAAGCGTTCAACTCTCGGTCATTGTGGTGGGATAGAGGCGCGGAAACAAGTCATACAGCAATTGACCACCCAGCTCCGGAACTGGCCCTCTCAACCAAAACGAAGGTGTCACTTCATCTTTTACAGCATTGGCCATCAAAATCGACAAGAGCAGTGCAGTCTCGCTTCTGCGGAATACTCCGTACGCACGCACGCACGCACGCACGCACGCACGCACGCACACGAATGTCCTTTGTGGGAGCCGATATTAACGGCCCAGCTCCCACCCTCCCTGGCTCACTCATCAGGCAACTTCCATACCCAAAATCTTACTGCAGATGTGCGTGAAGAGATCTGGTTTACGGAGTAGAAAAATGATACTCATCACATCTGTGTCCAGTCTTTCTAGCTTAATCGAGGATAGTCCTAGACCCGGCTCAGAACACGCAACACACGAGGTCCAGCCATGTCCGAGCGCATACAGCAATATGTTTGGAACGTGGATTGCCCGGGGCTTTAGTTCAGAGGTTTTTTTGGTGATACCCATGACAGAAATTGAGTTTGTACCCACAGAGGAGCATTGAAGCAACGAAAAATCTACCCAAGGCCCCAGCAACCGTCACGGCGCTTCATCCACACCGCCGAAGCTCTCGCCCTGTTGTGTAGATGCCTTTCTCGTGTCCTGATTTTGATCATGGTCATTATGCACCTCAAGTCGTAACCGCCAGAAGTGACGCACCGCGGCGCTGCAGCAGATCTACCGGCAACCTGGTCGACAGTCCCTTGGACAGCAATATTGTTATCCACACGGCTGGTTAGCAGAGCTGCTGATGAGTCATGAGACGGACACTCGTCAGTCTCTAGGATGGAAGTTGGTCAAACCAGCCCAGCCCGTCTCATCAAAAGAATGATGATGATGATGATGATAAGGATAAGGATAAGGATAATCCTAACACGGCCCAATAGGCCTACGCTGTCTTGGATTAGCGTTGGATTAGCGTTGGATTAGCGTCGGCTCATGAGATCCCCTAGGTTCCCGTGGCTGATTGTTTCTGCGTCATGTCCTGATGCTGCGGGCGGTTGTTCAATGTCACGACGATGCAGGTCTGTCTCACTGCAGCAATGCTAGCTAGCTAGCTGTTCTTTTGCCTCCAACAAATATTCAGTATCAGCAACAGGTCATCTGTCAGGGTTCCTGCAGCCTCATCCTGAGTCGCGTTGTACAATGCCCTTTCATTTCTTCGTATTACATCTGTGTATCAGACGATTCAATGTGTCATGTCCGCAGATGTGGCTGACGCCCAATGTGGTGCTACGTTCGACTGCTCCCCCTGACGCGGACACTAGAAAACGTTATTTCACTCCCTATTTGCTTTGGCGGCGACGTGGCACTGCGTCAATCGTCTACGTCACGCTGCAGATGACGGCATGTTGACGACGAGAGCGCCGGTGATGGAACAGTAACAGTTGAAATGAAACGTACAGTACCTAACATGTCCGGCTTCTGGTCACATCACCTCGATTGCTCCCAATTATCACTAGGAATGGCATGCAGCGGTTCAAGAGTCCACAAGTCTCGTCCTCATTTATCTTCAGCTGCAGCCGTGTACACGGGGGCTGCCACGACTCACGACATCAAATACTGAGCGGGACATTGAGCATGTCCGTGCCAGGCCATGCCAAAGGCGGTAAATCTAATAAATAAACCAACCTTTTTTTTCTGCCTCGCGTAGGCTCGTGACAACGCATCAGCTCGGCGTCCTCCCAAACCTTGGATCAGGATTGCAGGACTCGAGTTTGGTTTGGTTTGGTTTCATCCGGGTTAGCCTGGCACTTGGATGTCCAAAGTTTAATATGCCATGACCAAAGATTTCGACCCCCCATGGCGGCGGTGCAACATGGTGGTTCTGCGTCTACGAACTAACTAGTCAACTCAAACATGGTAGCTGACGGTGATATTCCGGCGGTAGGTTTGGCCATTGACCAAAGGTTGTTAGATACTGCGGTAGGTAATTTTCATTACATGACCGTGGCCTCCCGCCAAATACATACATACCTCTTGTCTGTTTAAGTAGAAAGATGCTCCCGCCGCAATAGCCACTCCTATCCGGCATATCATGCATGGGCTTATCGCCATCGCCTTAGGATTCCAAGTCGTGTCGTCAGTGGCAACCACCTAGATTCTCGGTCCTGTATTTCAGCTAGCGAGAATTCTCTAGTAATAAGAATACCACCACGGCTGCGATGAAACTTGCGGCCACAGGGTATCGATTGCTTCAGTAGCGCCTAGCAATAAAGCTAGAAAAGGGGCATTATTGCGCCCTCTGTAAACTTCAGAGGTTACAGATAAATGCAGCTTTGTCAGAGGGGAGGAGTGGCTACCTTCGTTATTAGCTACAGCTGGTCAAAAGCCAGCTGGGCTTCTTTTCACCCTGGTCAAGAGGCATTGATGAGTGTCCTGCTGGTAACTTGGTTGAAGATGCCCCACCAACAGCCAATAATACGCAGCCAAGTAAGCTTGCAAATTCAACATTCCGCATCGCCGCACTACCAAACAAGCTGCGGGGACGAAAACATTTTCCCGGGTATAGGTTATGCCGGCCGTAGTAAAAGGGGGGCGGTTCACACAGAGCCATGTGTGTGTTCGGATGGGGAAAAGCATAACAGAGTTGGCAATTTGACATCTTGCTCCACTCCACATGCCGTGTTCTAGACCCGCGCGCAGATAAATTCTCTGATCAGCGACCGGATCCTGCGGGTGTTCCGGCCAGCAAGCGAGATTGCTTGGCCAAGATTGTCTATCATCAATGGTAATGACAACAGTTCCCTCCAGGATCCGTGGAGTCCCGAGAACATGTGCCGGGGACTTGCACAGATCACCAGTGTCAGGGCCAGCTGGCCCCGGGTAGGTAAGTGATTGTCAGGTGACGAGGGTCCCTTGCATATTGCGAAATGAAAACCGCGAATTAAATGCAAATCCGTTATGCGAGTGTCACGACTGCAAACCATCTACAAAAAAAAAAAAAATTTCCGACAATAACAACAACAACAACAACAACAACAACACCCACACACAATTCTTCGCCATAAGGAATTTATTTTATTACACAGAAATCCAACGTGTTCTACTATAAACGTGTTTCAAATTCTCCGCATACGCTATCCCACTGCACCGTCGTATTTGCGTCTGTGGGTAGATTCAACCCGAGATTGCTTTTCCTCGCGCGCATGATTTCCCGGCCGCGACCCGTCCACCACTGCAACGGCCAGGCTTGGTCCAAGCTGGATTTCACGTCGCCGTTGTAGTGCAGGATGGCGGGAACAGCGCGCGCGTGAAAGTTGGTCATGAGCCTGACGTCGCGCCATGTGGTGTTTGCGTCGCCACTTGCTTGGGCACCTTCTGGCATGGGTGCTCTGAGGAGGAGATGGTCGGGGAAAGGGGACGGGCCATCGTCAAGGTCTGCTGTGCCGTGCTTGCGAGCCTTGGCTTCTACGCCTGCGACGTCGCTGTGCGCGACCGACGACGCATCCGGAGATTCGCCCGGTTCACGGGAACCAGTAGATGGACGTTTCGGGAGTCATGTCGCGGTCGATAGTTGGAACTGCGCCCCTCATCCGCAAAGGCTTGATCGATCTGCGCCAGACATGAAAGCGTGTTGGTTTAAATCAACTCCTTTGATGATAAATCTTCACACAACGTCCAGGCCTATCTCTTTACCTTGGATAAGTAGAATTGTCTTGATGCAAAGATAGTCGCCAACGTGCACACCATCGAGATGACAATGAACAAGCGACTTAGACCTTAAGGGCCTCTCTGCGTCAAGGCGATTATCGTTCCTAGTCACACTAGAGAATGAGGGCTATGATGTCCTAGGCTATATGCAACAGAAGGTAGAGCTCCTAAAATTGACCCTTTTGTCTCACGCCTCGCTTCTACCTTTCAGCATCTAGTTGTTAAGAAGTAAGAATAGAGGACTAGAAAGTAGCGCTGTAGCAAGCTGTTTAAGCTTCTACCTGTTGGAGATTAAACGCAGATAGTCTACGGATCGCATTTAGCGAGTCTTGGTATTTTTAGGAGACAGCAGATAAATAGCACTTTCAGACATGACATATACTCTATGCAACAGCCTAATTGATAAGGGGCTGGACCAGTGGTTAGACAGGAGTTAGAATGGTTAACAGTCTCTACACAGGAAGGCATCCCTTTCACAAGTTGTAATGCCACTAAGATGCAGGTGCACTCCATGTTGCGCCCCTCGGAGCGTAGGCACAAGCTAAGGCACCTAGATATTTAATGACATTTTTGTCTCCGCAGACAGATGATTATAGACGAGCTTCTATCGCCGCTCCAACCCCAATCCATCCCTTGACTTATTATTGTACAGATTTTTTTTTTTTGTGGGGAAGCAAATTTCCCACCGGAGCGCAACTCCCACCAATGTCCCTAACAGGTGCTTATCACTCCCTGACTGATGTCAACCGCACCGACTGACTGATTCAACTAACTAACGACATAATGCCATGTCTCATGCGACAATCGATGCGTCGATTGACATTGCAGGTTCTGCAGGTTCTGCAGGCTCCGGTGGCCTCTAGGGAGAAAAAGACGTCTAAAAAGGAGCCAGAAGAAGCCGATCCGCTATTAGTGGAGAAGTGGCTTGATTCAGCTAGATCCAGTGGGAAACTTGCGTGCCTGTCCTGAAAGCTTCCGGGTACACGACAGGGGTAAGGGAGCCAATCACAGGTTGGTTTCAACGCTACGAATTTCATTTCGACTCAGGTACCGCATTACACCAAAACAAAACACACAACATGGCGTTTGCCCTGGTCCACTTCATTCAACACGTCTAGGGTAGCTGTCGCCAGGGTACTCATAACCACTAGAGGTTCAGCTATTATTATCGAAAAAAAAAATATCAGTAGTGTCACAATGATCACTGTGACCACATATGGCTGGTGTCTCATGGCACCAACCCTCAAATTGTCTATTCCCTCCTAATGTCATGCTTGTATAGCACTCGGTAGTGCGCATAAGCTGGAGTTACGTTTTGGCGTCATATTCCCTGATGGATTGATTGCGTGCTCTCGCCATCACTTGTCGGTGTTGTTAATCTAGCCTTCTTTCGCGTCTGTTTGTGACATAGTAAAGCCGCAGCACTACTGTGTGAACCCCCGCATTGCGTTCAGACTAGAGTCTACTGGCTACTGGCTCGAAACACAAGAGAAATGTGTGCATTCTGCAGTGCAGCAGGCACGAGACACTTGGTCCGTTACCGGACACGGGCTAAATTTTTTAAAACTGAGACCTCACAGCCCACTTCGGATTGCGCCACGAGGTCTCGATGAAAAAAGCCACGTCAGTGGGGGAGCAGCCGGGACAGGCGGGAGGCTACACGTGAGTGACGGAGGTGTCTACGGTAATTGCATCCGCCTCCGTTTTCCACGTGTGATGGGAGGTCGTGAGATTTCGGCCACTATCATACCTGGCCTGACATTTGTTGTTGTACATCAATATAAAAAAATCTCTTGTATACACAGAGATCACGGCGCGAGACAAAGTAACAAAGTAGACCAAAGACGGTTGACCACTGGCTGTAATTTGTTCTGATTCGTCAAGTTTCGATGAAGTTGTCAAGCATGTTGGAGACCGGAGGCCAAGCCCAGAGCAAAGTCGACGACTTGACGTCGGATGAGAAAGCAGGATTAATCTGGTTGGAAACCGGACGACACGCTACACGGAGTACACCATACGGGACATACACTCCGCCTGTGTATCCATGCGCGCATTGAACAGCGCAAAACCCTTTCTGCGCTCAGAAAACCGTGCGGTCCTGCCTTGATTACCTATATATAGGTCATCCTCCATGCAGTGGCCGACTGACTGACTGTCGTGTGAAGGTGGTGTGAGTTGCAGTGTGCGCAGGCGGTTGCTGGATTCTGTCGTCAACGTTGCAGACAATGGACAATTGAGGCTGATGGTGATGGTTGGGGCAGATTGCCATTATTTATCATTTATTTTAATCTGAGCGGTGTGGACGGTCATTAATCATTAATCACAGCTGGCGAACGGCTGGCGAACGGCTGGCGAACGGCTGGCCAGACTGACCCCGCTGCACCGTTGTGCGTGCCCCACCTGATCTCCCGAACCGGACCAGACCCAGGCGAGGGACTCCAATGGATGGATGTTCTTGTCCACAGCC
Organism: Atkinsonella texensis; assembly: GCA_001008035.1. Classification (NCBI taxonomy): domain Eukaryota; kingdom Fungi; phylum Ascomycota; class Sordariomycetes; order Hypocreales; family Clavicipitaceae; genus Atkinsonella; species Atkinsonella texensis. The sequence continues at coordinate 127,846 of KQ061700.1, forward strand.
ATTGACCATCGTGAGGTGGCCATGGACGCCGCACTTGTTGCGCCCTCGCTCGACTCAGGCCTCTCCTGGCCCTCGGGGCGCAGCCCCTTTCCCCCCGTTCGCCTTGTTGAGGCCGTCCTTCTCTTCTGCCATCTCAACACCTCATCAAGTCCTCTGTTGCAGACTCTCTTTCTGTGTAGTCATTTTAATTCTTCTTCTTATCTCTGTCCCGCATTCCCGCATGCCCGCATTATCTCGACCACTCGCTTCCGCCTCCGCTTCGGCTTCCGCATCTCCATCTGCTCTCCACCGCTATCTCTGCTTCGTGCATGTGCAGTGACGTGATCTCGCAAACTCCGGATACACCGACCTGCTGCCGCATATTGAGGCGTGTACCACGGCGTGCCCTTTGGATTTTGCATACACACACACACACACACACACACGCACACAATACACACACACAAGCACGTACGCACATACACACCACAAATTACAGGACGGAGTCCTCTGGCTGCTCTGGCTGCTCTGGCTGCTCTCTCCTTCTTCCCAAAACCCCTAAAAAAAATTGACCTCCTGGTCCGGTTGCGCATCAACAAGTCGTCAGCATGACTAGCACCAAGCCGCCGAAACGGCGGTTTGTGCCTGTTCCAATCGAGACAACTTTCCAATCCAACCGCAAGACCAGCATGCATGGCGGTCACCAGGCTGGCCCGATCCCGGAACCGACCCCAGAGCCATCCCCTCGATCTGCCTCACCGCCGATACCACAACCACCACGACAAAGACGTCGATTCAAACCTCAACTGATTGAAACCTCTAGAAGAACACGGCGAGTAAGAGACCCTGGTCCAGCAACGAAGCCAGCGGATAAAACCGACATCACTCCTTATACCAACCACATCTATGTCGCCAGAGCCAAGCATAGGAGGAAGAATGGCGGATCTGTGGACGATGAGCCTATTCGGCACATGCCACCCACGAGGCGGGAATCGGAGGATGAGGACGTCAAGGAGTATCTCTTAGAAGTTGCTGCCAAAGAGGCCTCGCGGCAATTGGTAGAGGATGCGCTTGCTGCCTTTCCGAACAGTCGGGCCCGTGAAGGCGGTGTTGCCCACTTTTACTTTCGAGAGAGTTCTGGAAGTGAGAATTCGGCGGAAAACACACCGCAACACCAACAAGATGGAGTTGCTCAGTCCAGGGCTCGTAGGAAGTCGTCGAACCTGGGGTTGAACTGGTGGCATAAGCACATGCAAAATCATGCTGAACAGCTGGCGCATCAGCGGGCCTGTGATGAAACGGCGCTTGACACGGATATGGACGTCACCATGCAGACAGATTCGGATTTGGACAACATGGAGTTGCCTGTGCCTCCCGATCCATTGTGGACGACAACCAATAGGATCGCCCCCGATGATGGAAGGGGTTCCATGGCTGACCTACATGATCTGAGGAATTCCCTGACACCACTGACATGGCCGATTTCTGAAAGCTCGGGGATTGCGGCTGGAAATAAGGCCCAACTGCCCAGGGAAGAGGCTTTCGGGCGGCCATGCCCAAGTCGAGAAGATGCCAGAGTCAGTTCCATTGCAGGTGGACGCCCTGCGGCGGACCGCGGGCCGGATATTGGTTTCAGCCGGCCATTTGGTGCCTTTGGCTTACAGCCAGATGACCAAAGGTTACATCTTATGCGGCAAGCCGCATCGCCCCCGATGCTCGGCAAGGACCTAACCTTTCGACGATGTCCATCCCCGAAACAGACTAAATTGGAGACGGACCATCCATTCTTTCATAACGAAGCTCACAAGAAACACAACCGTGACACGACCGGGCAGGCTGGCCTATGGCAAGGCTACTGCTTCCGCTCAGAGTCCAACAAAGGCTATGTCGTGCCAGCCGAGTCTCATGGAACCGATTTGCTCGTTACGCCGTATCCCCCGGCAAGTCCCCGAGACACAGGTGACCATGGGTCTCGATCCATGCGCGAAGAGCCAGACTCGATGCTTTCTTCCTCCAATTCTTCAGCAAGTCTGAGCAACAACAGCAACGACAACCCTGCCATTTCCACAAGATCCGAATGCCGCCTCCGCACCAGCCAGTCCAAGGGCCTTCACATGCTCCACGGGCTCGACGATCGTCTACGTCGTGAAAAGGCCCAGGTCGAGCGCGACGAAAAAATCGCTTCGGAATTCAGCGACGAGTTCGTCACCCAGGTCTACAATTACCTCTCGCTAGGGTACCCCGCCACAGCGCACTCCTTTGACGAAGAGCTCTCCAAGATCAGCCGGGTCACCGTAGAAGAGCTCTGCCGGGACGACGAAAAGCGAATGGCAAAGGGCCACATGCTTGAGATGAATCCGCACGACATACCCGAAGAGGAGCGATGCCCGCGGTGGAAGGCCCTCAGGATATACATCACCGAGTGGGCACGCCAGCACCCTGATCTTGATAACCTCGATCCTTTGGCGTGGGGAGTGCGCGAACGGCGCGGCAGCTGGGCTATCTAGCGGTTTACAGCATATTGACTTTCGATACTGACGTGCACATATCTGGGCGACATGAAAAAGAATAGAGGGGCACAGTTGAGATTACTTTTTACATGGGAACTTTTTTTTTTTTTTTTCTCTCATCTATTTACTACATTTCCGGTCTATAGAGGCTAAAGAGGATTTTGCATGGGGACATCTTGTATCTGATTCCAGTCATGGAAAACGCACAGGCAGGATTGGGTAGCGGCATGCATTGTGCGAGCGTTGAACATGGTCTTTTGATTGAAAACACTTGCTCTTCACTCAGCGAGATGTTGTCTGTCCTGGTAAGAGGTAGATTCTGGTTCCAGGCATTGAACGAGTTCATGCCGGCTACCTGCAATGAAACGAGCGCATCGAAGCTTTTATTCCACGCTAGCCAAGTCGACTTCCCTGATGTCCTCGTAGAAGACCAGTCTTCTGGCGCCCGGGGTACTTTCCAAGTTGTAGAAGCGTAAACCGCAAAGTGTCTGCGGTCCAGAAACAGTTTGCTTTATATGCGAAAGCAAGGTTCAATGGCGATGCCGCACCACGCTAACCAACACTGCGATGCAAATGGGGCTCAACTCATTCTACAAGATCGCTTTCATTAAGCAGCTCTTTTGACGAACGCATGCACGATATTGCAGACCAGATTTACATTCAAGCCAATAAGCCAAGACATGTCCTCATTACAACGATGCAACTCAAGGCCATGACCTTCTTTTTCCAACATCTACCCACACACCTCATTTTCTCTTGGCGAAAGTCTTGCCTACTTTCTGCATCTTCGAGGGCGGCGCAGTTTCCACCTCGCTCTCTTCGTCTTCGCCCATCGAGTCATCTACGTCGTCGTGGTCCACTTCATTTTCGTCCAACGACTCCTCTGCTACTTCGCTGTCGTCATCCTCTTGAACGTCTGAATCCTCCTCCTCGTCTGCTGAGTCTTCTATGCCGTTGGCTATGGGCTCATCATCCTCGTCATCTTCGTCGCCGTCGTTTTGTCTCCGTCTTGGTCTGGTGCCGTTGACGTCTTTCCTGCTGACGGCATCTGTTTCGCCTTCTACCCAAATGACGTCCTCTTGCTCGTCTTCTGAATCTTGGCCCTGGCGGAGGAGGCCTGAGGTTCGTTGCATCCTGCGTCGCAGGTCCATTTGGCTCTCCAAGAGATCGAGCTTGCCCTTGAGCGCAAGGAGGCTGTTAAGACCCTTTGCTCGTTCGGCGAGCACCTTTTGCAGGCCGGTGAGGCTATGGATGACCTTGGGCTGAGAGGCGAGCGCGCCGCCGTGGGAGACAAGTGTCCACTGCACCCAGGTCATGAGGTTGCCGGCGCGGCCGGGTCGACGGTATAGTCGCGCGGCAAGCTTGTTGAGCAGGTTGCCGGCGAGCGAGCTGTCTATCCGCTCGATTGTGTTTCGGATGGTGGGGAGGTCTGTGGTGTGCAGACATGATTCGAGGAGTTCGGTGTCGTCTGTCTTGAGAGCTTGCGTCAGGACCGTCGTGAGGGATTGATGAGAGGGTGGCACGATAGCGGTCCGGGTAGGCTGCGTGGTGATGTTGCCTGCGGCGGGTTGGTGGAGCAAGGCTGGCACGTCGATGGTGTCGCTGCCCCGAAGGAGCTCCCCAAATGACGGTGACGTCTCTTCGTTTTCAGACTCTTCCTCTTCTGCGTCCTCGACAGTCTTGTTGTGTTGGCCGTTGAGGAGGAGCCCTGCGGCTTCTTTGGCTGCTTCGTTGCTGATGCTGCTAGGGTCGTTTTGTACAGGCGTTGGCACAACGTCATCCTCTGAGAGCTCTTCGTCGTCGCTGGGGTTGTCAGAAGAGACTTCGATTATGTCCATTGGAGCAGGCTGAAGTTCATCTGTTCCACCGATGGACGCTCGGGTCTCGTCGATGGTGTTCTTAGTGGGCACTTTGGCACTCGCCTTGACGACCGGGGCAGCCAATTTGCCAGGCGCCTTTTTTTTCGACGAGGTAGGCATTGCAAAGACGTTCTGAAAAAATTTGGAGATGGCGCACTATCTTCCTCTGTATATCGTTTTCTTATGATGTTGATGACAGAAAATTGTTGCCTTTTTGGCGGTATGGATGAATACGTGATGAATACAAACGAGATTCGGGAGGTTGCCAAGGTATCATATGCAAATCGGCTTGTCCTACCTTAACGAATGGCGAAGTTCAAAGCATGAGCTGTCATACGAAGGAAGGCCGATCAAGATTGTGCTTGATCTCGCAGCGAAAGTTATGTGGTCGACGGATCCGACATCTCGTACCGCCAGATTGGGTTGCAAAATTTCACGGCGGCGAACTGATTTTCCTTTTTCCTAACAACCCTTTTTTTTTTTTTTTTTTTTTTTTTTTGGCCCA
>KQ061700.1:140093-168238 GCA_001008035.1 Atkinsonella texensis
CGAGAGGAAGGAGGGTGGTGTTTTTTTTTTTTTTTTTTTTTTTTTTCCCTTCTCGGGAGTGTTTTCTTTCCATCTATGCGACGTTCTGAAATGGCTATGTTGTACCGCTCGACATGACTGCGCAGGTTGGCTCTGCGAAGCATGAAATGGGAGTTTTGCTGGTGCGTTCGTATTTGATGTACAGGTGTCGCAGGAGCATTCTTGGGGACAGGGCCATGGGCACCTATTTTCAGTATTGTTGAGTAATGAAAGGCTCATTTTAAGAACTTTTTTTTTCCTTATCTGATAGTAGTTTAAATGGTTGAATTAAATTTACCATTTAGGTGTTTTAATTTCATTTCAATATTTTAGCTACTTTTATATATCTTGTTAGGTAAAATGTCACTTCGCAAAAGTACCTAGTGTGGTTTGGTGTAAAAATGAACTTTTCCCCCGGAATACCTGTGACTCGGTGTATATCCAGAAGATGCCAATATGTATTATCTTTATCGGGTTCCAACGGTACGTATCTAGACGCCGTGTTCTGTTCTGTACGGCTTTCTGAAATTTTCTATGAATGAAATCACTTGCCTGATGGTCTGAGCTGGGCTGGGCTGGGCTGACAGAGTCGGGACAGGCATTTTCTTTACTCGAGTGCTCGCTTAGCTCGACGTTCCTTATCCAGTTGCTCGTTCAGCTCGGCCCAGCCCTCCTCGGTATCCGGCCCAGTCGCCACAGGTATCTTCCTCCTCAAATGCTGGCATATCTCGACGTAGTCCTTGTCATTGTCCGAAGTAATGACGCCGTGGCGAATAAAGAAGTCAATCATGACATTGCACACATTCTGCTTGAACTCGCCGTTGCACATCTTCTTATACACTTCCTCCCAGCTCATGAGCGTAAACTCTTCTACCTCGTCGTCGTTGGGTGACGGGATCACATCTGCTGGCAATTCGAGATCGTACAGCCACAGTACCTCAGAATGGTGGGCGGCTCCATCGTTGAAGTGGGACTTGATGGCTTCGCCGTTGAAGTTGGAGAGGCTGAGAGTGCCTACCGCGAGGATTTGCGAGGCAGCTGGCAAGGACGCTTCTTCTTGGGCCTCCTCCCTGATACATTCTTGTGAGGTGTGGTCTGCTTTGACACCGCCGGCGACAGTACTATCGAGTAGGCCGGGGTAGGTCGCGAGCTTGGAACTCCGCTTGGCAACCCAGACGAGAAGGCGGCTCCCGTCACGCACATAGCATGTGAGGTGGGAGCCGCGGGAGGCAAGCCCAAAGAGAGTGGCAGCGTAGCGCTGGACTTTGATGAGGCCGCGCGCGCCTATGATTCGAAAGGGTTCGCTTTGTACTGTGAGGCGGGGATAGATCTTTTGGGCAATACAGTCATTTACGACCTTGTCGAAGGCGGCGGTTGCGTGGTCTGAGAGTGTTGTGCCCTGAGGTGGGTCACCGAGGATGACGCGACGTTTCCCATGGTCGACGTTGAAGTCGGGGCTCCATGGAATTTTTTGAATGTTGGAAGGGGAGATGTAACCATGAGGCCGGTCATCAGCTGGTAAGTAAAGTGGGTAGTATGGGTAGGGTTTATGTTCAAAGTCGTCCGGCACACTAGTAGAGTGTTTACCAGAGTCAGCTCGCGGAACGAGAAATCGTCCCAAGGGAGTTTGGAACGCACTTGTCGAATATTTGGAGGAGATCCAGCAAGGATATCTTTTTGTCCACAGAGACGGCCATGGCACTTGAACTTCTGCCTTGAAGAAGGGAGAAAAAGAAAGTACCGAGTCAGAGCAGCAGATGTATGAGGAAGAAAGAAAGACAATGAGTCGTGTACGATATGTATGAGGACATACGTCTTTACGAGATGCTTCGGGTGATGACGACGGCGATGAAAGCGGTGGATAGAAAGTGAAGTCTCGGTTGAGATACGACTATTTTAGTCTGTATAAAGTGAATGAGCTGAACTGAGGTTGAGTGTGGATCTCGACGAAGCCACGATTGGTCGGCCATGGCGCGACCCACGATGAACTCACAGATCAGACGAATAAGCGAGCTGTTCCTGATGTCCGCCCATCCCGCGCGCTAATCGCTTCCTGGTAACACTGACCAGCCTGTTATTACTTGTATGACATAATCCGTCTAGCGTCTAGTCCCAGTTGGTCCCAGGTAACTTATACCTCGTCCCTTCGCGCGCCAATCCGAATTCTGGTGACAATTAGAAGACCAGACCGGACGTATTGATAGCCGGTAGTTAGGAGGTAGTGACGTATCTCCTTTACGCTCCGGCCTCGGTGCATGAGAGCGATGAACCTTGGTGGACCTGGCTCCATGCCGCGCTGCACCAGACTCGACTCGTCTTCTCTACCTGGGTAATTGGCACGAGTAGCGAGTGGCACAAGTTCAACTTGGGAAAGTCCATGCCGGTCCTGGTCTGAGTCTGGTGACCACCACGGTGTAACAACTGCCGAGGCCGAGGCAAGAGCGGCAAGAGCAGCCGGCAGCTGCCCATGTGCCAGCTACTCCATCCTCCAGCTACTCCATCCTGGGCACCTCTTTCCTCATTCCGCCTGTTCCGTTTTACGATTGGTTAAAAGGACAGCAGCTCTTTGCATCGTACGCGTTCCACAAGACATATCGCGCCCTTCTCTCGTCTTCAAGACACCGGACTGCAATACTGCGGCTGCCTGTCGACATCAACACCCGACTCCGCCGCCTGCATTGCGACTGCTACTCCGCACAGGACGTACAGGACTAGGAATCGCGCCGCCGCTCCCTGCCCGGGCCGGTTCATCCCCGCCGGTTCATCTTGACGCCCAAAGCCAGCTCAGTCGCGCCTCCTCTATGTTTGGTCAGGCCAATTCGCGATTCGGTCGTATTTGACCTTGATCAGCATAACGGGATTTCGTTCCTCATCCGTCAGTGCCCGATGCAAAAGGATCCGTTCCTGTGCTGAATCAGCATTCTTTGCTTGTCCATTGCCAGCTGCCGGGTGTGAGGGCGGGTTAGACAAGGTAGAAACTAGTCTTGAAAACACTGCCATTTCAGAGGTTGCGCTCCGTAGAACGAACAGCTTGGCTCAGAATGAACAAACTCGATGACATCTTGCTACGGTATACCTTGACTGGGGAGGACACCAAGGATAAAATAACCGGTGCAGCATTTGTGGTGACTGACAAGAATGGTACGGGTCCCCGTTATGGCTTAATTAAGCTTTTACTCGAATTCTTCGTCGATATGCTACCAGCCTAGGTCATGCATTGCATACGTACACTGCTAACGGTCAACTACTCCAGGGGTCATATACACAGGCTCATCTGGCCATCTGGACATGTATAAGTCCGCCTTATGGACAGACCGGACCTTTACATGGGTCGCTTCCCTCACCAAGCTGGCTACTGCCATCTCCATCATGCAGCTCGTCGAGCGGGGCGAGATGGATCTCGATGCCGATGTGCGTCCTCTGATCCCTGAGATGCGAGATATCAAGATCCTTCACGATTTTGACGACGACGGCAAGCCTGTTTATGAGGAAAACACGCGGCCCATCACTCTCCGACAGCTGCTCACCCACACATCAGGCTTCAGCTACGAGTTTGCAGACCCTGTTCTCCTAAGGTGGTCTCGTACCGTGCCGGGCCGCAATCCCGCCCGAATGCAGTGGTCAAGAAGGGAGATCACAACCCCCTTGCGCTTTGCCCCCGGTGACGTCTGGACTTATGGCTCCGGAGTCGACTGGGCTGCCCTGGTCCTCGAAAAAGTCACAGGAAAGTCGCTCGGCCAGTACATGCAAGAAAACATATTTGACCGCCTGGGCATGAACGATACGGGATTCTGGCCTGACAAGATGCCGCATACGGCACCCAACACGGCGCAAAACACCAAACGGACCAAGGAAGGGACTCTCAAGCCGACGGACTGGCCTACGCCCGAGAAGCATGAGATTGAGGCTGGGGGAGCCGGTCTCTTCACTACAGCAAACGACTATGCTTGTTTGCTGAGGGGATATCTTCAGGGCAAGTTGGTCTCTGAACAGACGTTCAAGCAGATGCTCACACCGCAGTTGGACGAGGCTCAGACGGCGTATTTGAACAGGTTTGCCTTCCACCCACTGACGCACAATATCTTCGCGCCGGAATTTTCCAAGGGACAGAAGCTAAGTTATGGATTGTGCGGCATGATAAATGTGGAGGATACTCCAAGAAAGAGGAAGGCCGGGAGTATAGCGTGGAGTGGAATATTGAACAGCCGATGGGTATGTTTCCTTTATCCCTTGACATTACCTCAAGAAACAAAGATTCTCAGCTGCATCGTTCAGCAATACCTCCGTCAAGGCTAACTACGGGTAGTGGCTTGATGCCAAAACCGGCATTGCTGCGGTGCTCATCGTCAATATCCGCCCCAATGGCGACCCGGTTGTCGCAAAGTTGTACGATGAGCTGGAGCGCGCTGTCTACGGTGAGCTCGTGGGTGGGAGGCTGCGGAGCCAGATGTGAGGGTCATGATTTGGATGATGATGGTGTAGATATATGTCTTTTTATATTCAAATGACGCTGACGGAGTGTAAAAATTACGGCGTCCTTGTTATTTTCTTGCGGAATTTGTCTCTCCTACGTGACACTTTTGTGGGAAATACACGAAGGAAACTTGGGCTACGGCCAGAACATGTTTTTCGTAAAACTCGAGTCATGGGGATCTCGTATTTACCCCGTCGCCCTATCTTTGTACGAGCGTTTACAGGCTCATTCCATACTGGAGACGACAACTACCCATATTATTTGTCTACCTAAAAATAGACAAGCTCGAAATACCTAGAACCGCCGTCAGACAACCAAATGCCTGTCACTGTCACTGTCACTGTCACTGTCACTGTCACTATCACTATCACTATCACTATCACGCCAAATGGTCTAATAACCCAAAGCCTGTCACCGTCACTGTCACGCCAAATGTCTAATAACACAAAGCCCCTATATATATATATATCCTGTCCTGCTCCGCTCATGCGAGGCTCGAGTCCTCATCAAAGATATCATCCCCGCTCATGGCGTCCAGCACGGCTTCCAAAATATCCCGACATCTGCCCCTGTAATCCAGAGCCAGTCTCTGATTTCTCGTCAGCTCAGCTGCATCGCCCCCCACGATCTCCACATCGGTCTCGCTCAGCCGCTCCAGCTCCTGCAGTACCTTGTGCTGTATGATGGCGACCGTCTGCTCCAGACACAGCCGGGCCTCGCCCTCGACCCGACCGGAGAAGAAGCGGTCGCGATGATAGCGGTCCGCATCCTGGCCGGCTGGCACGGGGAGCAGGCGGCGGCGCTGCTCTGGGCTCGTCAGCGTGCAGATGATGTCCCAGACCATTTCGACCTGCACGTGCTGGAAGGAGCCGAGCACCTTGGTAGAGGGGTCAAGCTGCAGAGACTGCTTGGCGCGGGCGAGGACGGAGCTGGGGTCGGATAGGGGCCGGAGCGAGATGAGGTATTCGTCGGATGCTTTCGGCTCTGCGGCCGTGGTCCTCTTGCGAACGTGGGTGTAGTCGTTGTGCAGATCTTCCGTGGCGGGGATCATGAAGCCGTAGCCGAGCAGGAGCTCTGCGTTCGTCTTCATGCTGTAGTTGTTGAAGACCTGCTGTCCGGGACGGTGCGGCCTGCCGATCTTCAAGGCACACTGCTGCTTGTCGTTGTCGAGCTCCCACCGCACCTCGATCGTCATGTCATGGTTGCCGATGTCGAAGAGCGGGAGCAAGACGGAGAAGTCGTCGGTGGCCACGCCGGCGGGCAGCATGGCCTGCTGCTTCGCCGAGAGCACCAGGCCCGGTCTGAAGCTGCGGCTCGAGAAGATGCAGTATGCCCACTGGTACAAGTCCGCGGTGAGCGCCTTGCTCAACAGGCTCAATGGGCCCGCCTGGTCCTGCCACGCACAAAGCAGCTCCCTCGCCTCGGCCAGCTCGCGCTTGACGTCATCGCGAATCTTGTCCAGGCCGACCTCGACATTGGTCCCCTCCAGCAACTCTGCCTCGTCAGGGTCCCAGAAGGGTGCCAGTGCCCACGAACGTCTGTCCCGGCCTCCTCCCGGCTGGGGCAGAGCCTGGATGTACGGCCACCAGAAGGACGCCTCGCCCTTGAGGTACTCGTGGACGAGGAATAGCCGCCCGACTACGTGAGGCCGCGCCCTGGCCAGGAACTCCCTGTGGAAGGGGAAAGGGAAGGGGCCGTCGCCAGAACTGGCATCAGAACTGGAACCAGATCCAGATCCAGGTCCAGGTCCAGATCCAGAACCGTGATGCTGCCCGGGCACGACGGCGTTAAAGTACGACAGCGTCAGGCAAGTGGGCAGCTGCACGATGGGCTCGTACGGCTGCACGAGGCCCGACGCAGATGGTTTGACGCGGAAGGAGAGACCCGTCTGTGCATCTTGGTACAGCTCTACTGACGGGTGAAGGGTGGCTCCGTGAGAAAGGGCCCATCCGACAAGGATGGAGATGCTTTTAGAAACGCCCTCACCGCTGGGTGAAGACGGCATTGTGGCCTGGGCGGAATGAGCATGTGTACAATACGGGGACCTACTTTTTGATCAGGGTTGCGTTTGTGCAGGCTAGAAGGCTTTTGAATATTTTTTTTTCTCACAAATTTTTATTTTTGTTAGCCTGAAGAGAGAGAGAAAAAAAAAAGGGGGACAAGAAGTGTTGGGAGCGTGCCTTTTTCACGAGCGCGCCTTCCCCATGCGCACACGTTGGTGCAAATTTTTTTTTTTTTCCCTTTCATATCCTTTCGTGGACCGAGCAGATGACGGCAATCTGGCATGATAAGGATAGCATGGCGGTGGGCTTTTTTTTGTCTTCCCTTGGTTTCGAGATAGTGAGGAGATGTTCTCGTTGATGGGCGTGGATCGTCGTTGATCTTCGCACACGCACACGCTCGCACATCACACACACACAGACACACACTAAGTTACTGCAGCGACAAGTGCCGATACCAAGGCGCCCAAGTCGGTCCAAACGATACGATACGATACGATACCCGGGGGGACTCGAGGCTACTAGCGGATCGTCCCAAGTGGCGTGACAGGCACTTGGCTGGAACTAGTACGGATTTACAGCACCGTTAGGGATCCCAGGCCCGCCTTGTTTTCCTGCATGCTTCAATTGTCCCGGCTTTCTTGGCTTGTTGGGGGGCCTGGGGGCCCGGCGAGAGAAAGGAAGTGTTGGCAGACGAGCAGAGCTCCCCCTGGCCGCTTGTTGGGCTCTTGCTCTTCATCACATGCATATTCCTCGTTGTCAATCGCTCGCATCCCCTCGCCAATCGCTCGCTTTGCATTTCCGCAAGCAAGCCATACAATACAGCTGCAGGTTCAAAAAAAACTACTCAGCCTCGGCTCAAACTGACAACACACGCCGCCACCGTTGCTGCCTAGCTCTTCACCCAAAGCCCGACAGGTCGTTCGCAAAGCTCTATATTTTGGCTGTCGCCTGGTGACATATTCAACATTGCCCTCACCATCAGCAAGTGACAGCCAGGCGAGTGGCCTACGGGATCGAAAAGACAGACACTGGCTCATAACCACATGCGTAAATCGATGGATGCTGTTCGGACCAACGTCAGTCATTTGTCACTTGCTTGCACCCGAGGCGCTAACCCGAGGCTCTCTTATGTCTGTTGGTCACAGCAGAGTCTCCTTTGATCTGGGGGACAAGTAAATGTCACGATATTCAGAGCACTTGGTTTGATGGCCACCCCGCGTTACTAACTCTACGTGAATTTATCAATACCACAGTCCTGTCCATACTTCCACTTCCCAATTCAACCACCGCTCGATGTAAATTCTGCGTGATTACAGAAATGTTACCGCAAGCAGCATCAACACAACACTGCGGAACACAACAGCCAAACACCCACACCCCTAAATCAAAGATAAAAACAAATCCCACGGAAAAGAGGGAGGGTGAGAAGCTCCAAGCGAAAACTGAGATATATTCAAGGTCCTCGAATACCTGTCCTCACTATCGCCCCCGTCATTCTCACCATCGCGATAACGCGTAAATACACCTCCTCAAGTCAACTTCCCTCGGGGGTTCCATATGCGATTTTACCATGCGCCCGAAATGTACCCTGCTTCCTATCCAAATGCAAAATGCACCAATCCAATCCCAACAGCATACCCATCACCAGACAACCTAATGAAACTCGGCCTCTACCCGTCCGTAGCGCACACCATCCACCTTCAGCTCGAACCCCAGCCCCGCACTGTCCACAATCATCTCCAGCGTAAAGTCGAGATTATCAAACTCAACGCCGCGTGTGGTCGTCAGGCGCGTAAATAAGCTGCGTGGCACGGCATTCAAGTCTGTTGTCAGGGTGCACACATGGATCAGATCCCGCGTGTACGCAGCCGGGGGTTCGTCCGCATCGCATGCTATCAAGTCGTCCGTCACGATGAGAGATTGGCCAGACCGGAAGTTACGTGTGTAGTGGAACGCGATGGGGGATAAGGGCGAAAGGGCCTCGCCCTAATGATGGTGGTTAGAATGTGTTGAGAGACGATGGGGGAAGTACGACGAGAAAAATGAACAAAGGACAGGACGAGGTTCCCCAAACACCAGCCGGCCAAGGATCAGGGAGGGGGATATGATGGAAGGAATCATGATAAAAAGAACCGATAGGTGTATACTCGTCGAAGAGGAGCATACAAATTGACAGGGAAATCGAGGCATGGAGAAAAGACAGGCAGACAGACAGAGCATGGCCAACACCATGACCAGGAAGGCTGCGGTAAGAAGAAAACACACCTTGGCAATATGCCACTGCATCCGATCAGAAACCATCCACCTCTCCCACAAAGGCGACCAATACCGCTCGCTAACAGAGTGCCGCCCCTCGTCGTAAACAGTCGCATAACTGGTCCCGTAATGCATCCTCGACTTGCGCGAAATCACCATGTTGCCCTCCAAGCCCCTCAGCACCGAACCGCGCACGACCGCCGTCCACGCATACACAGGCTGCATGACCTCGATCGACGCCGTCTCCAGCGTGACCTGGGCATTGGCGTGCGTCGGCCGCTCGCTGTACGGCGGGGGCGCCGCGCTCGTAAAGTGCGCCTTGAGGCGGCGGTAGAGGTAGTTGCTCTGGCCGAAGCCGCCCACCAGGACGATGCCGGAGACGATGCCCCCCTTGGCCCGGAGACCTGCGGCCTGGCCCTGGACGAGGTCGCAGACCTCCTTGACGACGGGCTCGAATATGTCCTTGATCTGCTCTGCTGTCATGAGGAGGAAGCCGGAGTCGAGGCCGGCTTCTTCGTCGTCTGGCAGACCTGGGAATCTGACGGGGTTTTAAATTGGGTTTCCGGTTAGCATAGGGGAAAATGCTGGGAGAAACAAGAAGAAGAAAGAAAGAAAAAAAAAACGAATTTTTTTCTTAGGGGCGCCGCTTGGGGAAGAACAAAAAAAAAAAAAAAAACCCCCAAATCCTAGGCTGCAACACTCACGGAACATTAACCTCCTGATACTCATCCTCGTTAAAGTTGCGCTTGACAAACTCCTCAAAGTACTTAAGCCCCATCTGCCACGTCCTCCCCTTCCTCGTCTTCATCTCGTCGAAGCGGGCCTGTCCAAGTCGGTTCCGGACATGTTCTTCGAATCTGTAATTGAGAAAAGCGCTGCCGCACAGGCCGCCCGTTCCAACGGCCGACTCCTCCACCCGCAACGGCTTCAGAGAGATGATCTTGTACGCAATCAAGCTTTTGCCAAAGCTGTTAGTTAGTTTCCTCCCACGAAATTTTTTTTTTTTTTTTTTTCTCCGGGAGGTCCCGGTCAGGTCAAATTTCGAGAGGTTGAGAAAAGATTTTTTTTTTTTAAAAAAAAAAAAATCCCCTCAAAAAAAACCGCAAAAACTCACTCAACTGTACCACCGCCCGCATCGCACACAATGAAATTGTCCCCGACATTCATGTGGTTCGGTTGGATCGCCTTCAACGTGTACACGGCTGCGGCCTCCGGCTCACTGATCATCTGGATCTCAGACCGACTCCCCATGCCAGCGCGCTCAGCAGCCAGCAGCGTGGTGTTCTTGGCGGCATCGCTCCAGACAGCGGGACACGTCAGGACGAACTCGACCTTTGTCGATGCCATGAACGACTCCCCGTACCGCCGGGTTAGCGTGTCCACGGTGTGCTTGTAGATCTGCGTCAGGTAGTCGCTCACGGCGTCCACCACATTCTTGCTGAAGCGCTTGAGCTGCGCCGCCGTGTCCAGGGGGCTCACGTAGAAGGGCAGCTTCTGCGACCGGTCGAGGAAGAGCTTGATGCACCGCAGGCGTGACTCCTCGGGGCGGAACTGGAACCCCCATTTTGCCGTTGGCTCTGTGCCCGGGGGCGCGCTGACGGGGAAGTCGTAGGCTATCTCAGTAGGTACCTTGTCCGACGTGATGCCGTTCCCGCCGGGCCACGTCTTGATGATCTCAATGTCGTCGGGCGTTGACGTGTACACGGCCGCCACGCCGGAGAATGTGGTTCCGAAGTCAACGCCGACGATCAGTCGGTCGCTGACCGGCACGGGATCCCTTTGCTCCCTGACAGGTCCATTAATGGCCTCGGTTGAGCTGGGCGGCGTGCAACTGGTGAAGTAGTTTCGACCGTCCCTGTTGCGACCGGCAGTAGCGCTTGCATGAGGGCTTCGAAGAGGAAGATTGAGGCTCATGGTGGTGGCGACGAGGAAGGAAGAGGATGATGTATCTGAAATCGTGCAAGACGGGAGATGGGATAGCTGGGCTGCAAATGGCAATGATATTTTGGCTCAGTCGCAACGTATCATACTCCTGGAGGTTGCAATCGCAGGGCAGACAGACACGCCGAGCCCTCGCAGCGAAAGCAGAAGCTCTCCCTCCTCTGCTCTCCTCTTGGAATTGTACAAACTGATCGTTTGCGCTCTCACTGGAATGGGTGTATCTATCGTGAATGCATCCAGACTTTAGATGGATGGATGGTGGTGGTGGTGGTGGTGGTGGTGGTGGTGGCGAGTTTGGTAGAAGTGGGTTCCAACGTTACTGTTGACGTCCGTTGACCGTCTCACCGTCTCACCGTCTCACCGTCTCACCGTCTCAGCCTCTCCCACTCGCTTAACCCTCAGCACATCCACTTAGCTCTCCTGAAGAATGGAGACTCGTTCGTTCACACTATCGCAGCGCATCGCAAGTTATATACATCAGCGACACTCCTTAGATCGACTTGCTCACAGACAAGGCCACGTGGAAAACTGTTCATTGCTCTGTGATGGGCAGCTTATCGTATGTAACTGGGTGCGATTCCCCCATCTCTCCTTGCCGAAACTCTTTCCCGGCATCAGATCGATCGATGGTGACTGAGGTTGTGTGTGTGGCATGGAGCCACGCAATCGTCAAACCGCACCGCACCTCACATTTAGTAAATGATTCATAGCGTGGTCGGCGCATTTGGCACTGCATTCTTTCAGCCTCATTACGTGTTCTGTAAGCTTTTTAGGCGTCCATCATCAGATGCCGCTCGGTCGATCCCGCCTCTCGGCATCAATGACAAATTCCAATACAAAAACCAAACCCAAAACTCCTAGCCTTCATTCATTCACATGAATAAACACACCAACAGCACACAATATGTGAACCGCTCCGGGTACGTAAAAGTAGCCAATTAAAATAATTATTTGTTCTTCACCTCAGCTGCCATATGGCGCGCTGCTCAGTGGCATAAATAGTCTATAAATTCAACCCCGTGAGCGATTACTATCGCTAATAGATCGAGCCCAGAAGCCAACAGTGACAGTCCTGCACTTTGGATATCATCTCGAGCATGCGCAGAACCACATCACAAGGCTCAGCCCGGTGCACTGGTTTCTGTATCACGAACTTGCTCTGCTTTTCTATCAAAAACACCTCACCCAGGACTCCGTCCAGATGCTAGCAAATAAATGTATAAATAGAGGTAATGGTAGCAATAAGATAACACTCAAAAGAATCGGTGTGACAAAGAGATAGGTTGCTCGTTTGGATAAATTTGCTACACCTTGCTTGCAAGGGGTTCGTGTCGAACGTCCCTATCCAGTCTAAAAGGGGGGGGGGGGGTATTGTATTTGGTGCTTGTATCGCTGAGTAACTGAAGTAAGACAAAGGAAATTGAAAAAAGAGGGCAAGAAATAAGGGACAAATATAGTCCAGATAGCCGCAGTCGTATGTGTTTGAGATAGCAAGTGATGGACGATGGGAACATCCCAGTGTCCAAAGCCTCAGATTCCAACGGACGACCAAGATTGGAGAGTCGAATTGAGGTATGATAATGAATGATATCGAAGAGTCGAGGACAAAGCCGTTCATAATAAATTTTCTGGTTTAGAAGTCGAGATTTTGAATGCGTCGCCGAAAAAAAAACCCCCAAACGCCGAAAAAAATGCGAGATAAATCCACCAACATCACTTTTTCGTTCTTTTTAATTGTCCAATAGGTCGTCATCGTTCTCCGCAACTTGACTATTGTAGAAAAAAAGAAATTGCGACAAGATCAAAATCTGTTCCCCGCAGCCCAGATGCTTGCTGAAGCCGAGGCTGCCCATTCGCCGCCTTCATACGGAGGAGTCGGCCACTTGTACTGGCCATCTATTTTCTTGTTCAGATCGAGCGGTTTCGGGGTCAAAGCTTCGTGGCCATCGCCATAGAGGATTTGGCTGCCACTGGCGGACGGGGACGGGCTGGGGTACGGCTGCGAGCTCGCGGAGCCAATATTGCTGGCTGATTGGCGCAGAGGTTTAGATGCTGGAGATCCGTCCATACGTCGCATGGCTCTCCTGGCCGATGTCAAAGCTTCGTCAAGAAGTTCTTCTTCCTCGTCAGGGACCTCATATTGTTGTGCGCCTTGCGCAGCCTGGGCTCGTCTGGTCCGGCTGGAGATGGGACCACCACGTGCAGCTCCAATTAAATTATCGACTGATCGGGCTTGGTGCTGGGGAAGAGAGTGATGTCTCTTCAATTTGCTGGTAGATGTTGCTTGGTGACTCGCAGGATCTGCGGCTGGCCGAAGCGCTTTGTCCAAGGACTCATGCACTTCCCCTCTTGGCGCAGGGCCCCCTTGTTGCTGGTCCACAAGCATGGAGGATGCATTGTTGGCCCATTGTCCACAACCAATTTGAGCTTCCATGTCTTCATAGGAAGGCGACACCGGTGTCTGATGACGGCCCGAGAATCGCCGGGCCCTTTTACGCAGGTGGGAAAAGAAGCTCTCTTTCTGCCCCCCTGAGGGAGATGCAAGACCAGTCTCGCCGTTGAGAGCACGTTCAGCCTGCTGACGGTGCATCTCGGTGTAGTTGTTGGTACTTGAGGCAACGGAGAGCTGTCGACCGAGCTTCTTGGTCTTTTCTGTCTTTTCTCGCTTCCCCTCGCCCTGGCCATTATTGGCTCTGGCCGTGACAGCATCGTACAAAGGGGAAATTGGTCGAATAGTGGGGAGTATGGGCATGGGGGCAGCATTGGAAAGCCCATTCGTCCACGTGCTCCGCTTGCCACCAGCCGGTGCACGTGCCTTGGCGGCTGGAGCCTCAGTCATGTTCGCTGCAGCGGCAGCAGGTGCTGGCGAAGGCCTGGCCAGAGAAGGGTCTTTTGCGACAATTTGTGCCGTGACAGCCTGTTCTGGGGCCTCGCTACGTCCGATAAGAGGTTTTCGGAACCATGACGGCTTAGAGGTGATTGCATGGGTACTGGCGGACTCCTTGATTCCTCGTCCAAGATCAGACTGCTTCCTTCCCAAAATCTTGGACGCAGACGACTTGGGCCGTGTGGGATCGACGGCATCGTGAAAGTACTCGTGCATCAGGGCCTGCGAAGATGTGGGCCGGTTCTTTGGATCCCACATCAAACACCAGGTGACAAAGTTACTCAACGACGCCGGCCACTGAGGTGCTTGGAGGAAAGTATCGATAGCATGCGGTGCCATCTTGGGGAACGAGAAGCCTAGCTTGCTGGCCAGTCTCGTCCCTTCTCGCCAGTCTCCTCCGCCGACACGAACGCCAGCCTTGTTGTACCAATTTCCAGGGCTCCCCATGACTTCACAGACACGCCAGACCTGATCCACTTCATTTCCTCCCGGGAAAAGCGGCTTCAACGTTGCTACTTCAACTGCCATGGCACCTACAGCCCAGATGTCAACTGGGGCCGAGTACTCTCCAGCGCGCAGGAGAACCTCTGGGGCACGGTACCATCTCGTCGAGACATACGTCGTATAAGGTAGCTGAGAGTGCGTCTCGCGAGCCAGACCGAAATCAGCAAGCTTCACCGTGTAGTTGGGCGGCGTAGACGGCGGAGTGACAAGCGCAGAGTATCGTCGAAAAGAGTTGGATGATTCCTGATGAGATGAGGTAGAGACAAGAATGTTTTCAGGCTTAATGTCGCGATGAAAGAAGTTGTGCGTGTGGATGTGTTCCAGACCACACATGATCTGAAACAAGATGCTCTTCACACTCGAGTTATCCAGATACTTGCGATCCCTGGCCTTCATCAATTGGTATAGGTTGCCCTCCATGTACTCCATGCAAATGTGTAGCTTCTTGGAACATGGATCAAGGAAGATGTCGAAAGCTGGGACAAGGTGAGGGTGATTGGGTATTGTTCTCAAGAACACGACCTCACGCAATTCAAGGCACGGCGTCATTGACTCAAAGGTTTTTTTCATGGATTTGACGGCAACCTAAACATGCGCGAGTGCCGTTAGCAAGAGCACGGAGATGAAGAACGAAGTGAAACATGGCAAATGAAATGGCATATCATACCACTGAACCACGGCGAGCGACTAGGGCACCGCCACTTCTAACGCGGGCCAAAACAACGCTTCCGAAGCTTCCATCTCCAATTTCCTTGAGTACTTCGAAGCGATCCTCGAGGCTCATCTGGGCTTGGGACGACGCACGATTCGTTAAATCATTGACCACCGTCATGGTGTTTGTGGGAGATGCGAGCCTGAGCTCTGGGGGTGCGAGTCTTTCAAAAGACTGGATGAATTGGTGGCCTTGCCCGGGTGACCGTTGGATGCAGGATTGGTTGACTTGGGCACAAGAGCATGAACCAATCGCAGACGCACTGCTGATTCGGGCAAGTGCAGACGGTGAACCAAGCTCTGTGGACGAGCTGTCAATGATTTGACCGGGGCATTCAGAGTACAAGAGCGCCGATATCGAGGCCTAATGCAGAACAAGCGAGATATCTGTTGGGTACTGGAATCGACCGGTGGTCTGCGTTGGCAGCAGGTCAGACGAGATGCTTGGGAGGATGGTTCCAGGTGACGCCAGGTGACGGGCTTGGTGTCGGACCTGCAAGCAGTCGAGGAGATGCAGGATGCAAAGGGAGCGAAGAAGCACGGATATGTGACGATTAAGGAAAAGGAGTGACTGCAAGATGTGGGATGGAGAGGGGATAATTTCGATATTGCCTGGCGTGAAAAGGAGAGCCCTTTCCCACGACGAGGGGGGGACCCGAGATGATAGCTCGAAGTGCTGATGGCGGGAGGGATTCCAGGGACGCGCTAGTACGCTTCGGTGATAAACGAATGCTTGCGCAGGTATACATAGAATTTCTTATTGCTGGGGGAGTCCGAAGCACGCACTCGGAATAAATGAAACAGACCACAGAATCGAGAATGAGGTGCAGATTGAACAATGAGATGGACGACGAGATGCAAACGCGACGGCTCAGAATGGGGCGGCGAGGGCAGTAAAAGTGAGTTGCTAAACAGGCGGGTTGAGAGGAAGGTGAATGAAGCGGTGTCTGAGGTGTCTGTCTGAAGAGGTGTCTGGTGCGGCCGGCGGGAGAGGAGACGGAGACGGTAGTACTGTGAGCCCTCTGGCGGGTGCACCAGCGCTGGGAACGGGTAGAGGGGAGCAGCCACGGAGCCAAGGCAGTGAAGTGAGTAGTGAGTGCAGGTGAGCGAGCGGTGGGAAGAAGAAAAGAAGGGACGACGAGACGACGAGGGAGCAACGGGACCTGAACGGTGTCATCCGCGTCTGGGGGCTCAAATTGATTGATGCTACAAAAATGGACGACGACGGGGCGCGAGTGGTTCCATCACCCCCGGGATGACTGGGGAATGCCCCTAGCATCCTAGCATCCTAGCGTCCTAGCGTCCTAGCGTCCTAGCGTCCGAGGGGGGACCTTTTAATTGAGACCTGGCCCACCTCTGCCGCTGGCTGTGAAGTCTCAAGCAAAGAGTCATCAGCGTGCGAGGCACCAGAGAAAAAGCAGGGGTCATCAGGCATTTGACGGCGGCGCGCCAGGGTTTGGGGCGACACCGAGATTCGAGGCCCTGCCAGGCCACGAGGTACGAGGTGGTGCCTGCACAAGCTAGCTCAGGAGCCCAGGAGCCCAGGAGCCTAGGCAAGCGGGCCCCGAAATGAATACAAGATACAAGATACAGTGCATGACTGCCCAGCCACGTGCCTGACAATTTAACCAGTCCGGAAGGTTCTCGTAAACGACGCTAATGGGTTAGAGAACGTGTGGACGGGTGGGCCTCCAGGCTCGGTTAATTTGTCAACTTCCTGCCAGCCAGGTTCTCTCTGCCATCTGCCAGACTCGACATGTTACAGACACAAGGGGCAGCGCCAAGGCTGCTACATCCGGTGGAGGAGGTGAGGGTACCTCCGTTAAGCACGCACTAAACAATGTACGACGTGCTCGACAAATTAAACGCGACATCACGCCCCTGTGAAAGTGGTATGGACGGCGACGAAGTCCCGATCAATCTGTCAGCACCTTGCAGGGATCAGTTTGCTCAATCACAGGCCAACAAGAAGGACGCCAGAAGCCAGAACAAAGAGGCCAACAAGGAAAGAAGGAAAAAAAAAAAAAAAAAAAAAAATTGAGACAGGTTTTGTTGCAGATGGTGAGGCCACGATTGGCCGACATGAGAAACACAACGAGGCAACAAGGCTCGACTCGTTCCAATTTGTAGCAGCTCGTCGCGGCCCGCCTCCGCGTTCTTCTTCTGGCTTGACATTTCGTTTCGTTGATCACGCTCAATCGTCGCCGCCAATTTGGGGCCCGACAATATCAATACCGGTCGAATCGTGGGATAGGGATGCTTCTGCTGGACCCTACGTCTCGATTAGATTTGCATGGTTGCGCCAACAGGCGAAATCACGCACAAGGCGCGTCGCGCGTCTCTTTGGATGGACGGCATCCAGCACCAGCAGCACCAGCAGCACCAGCACCAGCATCACCACAAGGTTCAAGTCCAATTTCACTCTGCACTGGTATTACTGCAGGCAGGCAAGGTAGGCTTGAAAATGGCCCGACTCTGTAATGTCAGTTCTAGCCTTTATTAGCCTTGGTTAGCACTTAGGCACCAAGGCACCTACGTAGTTGGATGGGAACGGTACAAACAAGCGAGTGGCGGCGACCTTGCTTGATTATGGCGGGAAATTTACCCTTGGCGAGGTAAACGGTTGTCCTGCAGCGTGACGATTTTCTGATGAATGGTTTCCTTTTGGTCTCCTTTTGTGTCTGGGCGCGTGTGTCCCCTCCCCTGATGTTGGGTGTCCTTTGGTGTAGCACTTTGCATCGCATGGTGAATGCCATTTACCTTGTCCGCATGCATTTAGGCATTGTCCTCACCTATGAGTAAGCGGCCCGCAACGAAGTGCCATCCGAAAGGGATGAGATTGATGACGACGAAGAAGGCGTGCGTCTACCGTCAAGTAAGGATTGGCAGGCTAGCGGACGGCTTCTGCACGTCGAGCGTCGAGCGCAGGAGTAGAAGTAGAAGAGTAATACCGTCACTACTGTAGATGCAGCGCGCCTGACGTAATACTTGTACGATGTCAGCTTGGTGCCAGCATGCAGACGGAGTGACGGAGCATTCATCCGCCCACGTTACTCGTTTGCTTCACCGATGGCGGGGAAACAGCGCGGCGCGATCCTGCCTCGGTCAGGCACCGCGGGGCCGGGGCAGCATGAACGTCTTGCGTCTCATTGCCCGTGGCTTATCTTGGCTAAGAGGCGCTTGCACAGAAACAACGTGCATTGGTGTACCTTATGACTTATCCTGTCCGTCTTCAAAAGCCCTGGGAAATGGGTTGCAGGCCTATTACGAAATCTGTCCCCCGCGTGCCACCACATCCGCATAGGTAGGTAGGTAAATTACCAGACGGGTTCCTGCAACCGATGCTGGCAATCTCAGTAGAAGTCTCGGAAAGCAGCCAATGTCTCGTCTGGTGTGATTTTTTTGATTTTTTTGATTTTTTTTTTTTTTTTTGAATCACCCGTCATAAATTGACAGCCAGTCGGGCGTGGAATGGGAGGACAAAAAGGGGGGTTTGTTGGTGAGCAGTGTACGGAGTACTCCGTTGTGGAACGGAAGGGGCTCTTGTACGTCTTGTACCAGACATTAGGACATTAGACTTTGTCACTCAGCCAATCAGGCTGGCCAAATCTTGAAGGTGGGGCGCTCGGGGCGGCCCAGAGCCCGCTTATTACAGAAATATGGCAAGTGTGCCTGTACGTTAGGTAGGACCTACCGTGCAATCATCATCAACCTGACAACCCCGTTCCACGTATGTACTACTTGGTGTGCCTGGTTCCTCGGCCACGGTGGATCCGCATGAAATTTGCTTCATCCCGTTAAACTTCCTTCAGTCATGAGGCGAACTAATTGCCCGGGCAGGTAGTTAAGAACACTCGATGCTCCCTTCAACTGATGATAGGTTCGTGCGCCTAGTTTTGTCTGGAGACTTATTCTCTAGGCTTGAAAAATTTCGACGCAAACGAAATTAGGCTTCCAAATAAGCTTCAAAGATGAAATTGTCGTCGCTGTATTCGGCCACACTGGGCAGGGGCATCAAATGGAGTTAACTGAATCTCGCAGCCAGGAATAGGCAGAGCTGTGCTGAAAATTTCGTCTCCTCTCTCTCTCTCTCTCTCTTTTTGCGAGAAAGTAGGTCCAAGTCCTTGGGTGATATTACGCTCCAAAATGGACAAATCCGCGATGGATACTCCGTACAGCCACGGCAATTGCCATTGCTACAGACATGGTGGTGTGCCCCAGGACCAGCCGACTGGTTTAGCTCCGAAAGGAATCAGGTCAAGCAACCTGGGATTGAGTGCCAGCACATCACGTCGCATCGTCTCGCCAACAGCGGGCTAGGCCACTGGTGGGGCGTAGCTCAGGTGCCCAAGGGCGGTCGTTGAGGACCTGACCATGTTGTGGGCCTCAACGGCGTAAAGCTGCTCTTCTTATTGGCCTACTAGAGCTTAGATGAATTCTTAGCAAACATGTAGTCGCAATGCAGGAGAGAAAGACTAACTAGTAGTATGAGGTATCGGATTTTGAAAAAGCCTAGAGGAAAATCTAAAGAGAAAGCCATGTTGAAGAAAATGCTTAAGCCATTTTCTAGTTCTGTTTTATGTAGCAAGCATCATCATTATAACACGCTACAACGCGCTTAAATTGCAGGAATATATACGGAGTACATCATTGGCTTTATAAAGCAGGGCCCACAGCACAAACGCAGCGCTAGTCGGAGATGATCAGGTCCGTTCAAGTCAGTCCTCGACAAAAAGGTCGGGCTCATCTACGGAGTACATGATCGCTAAACCCGGAAAGTACTGGCCAGCACTGGTGCCCAAAGGGTCCGTTTTTGGCCAGTCTTTTTTCCGTCAAGTTCTCAAGGACCCCGTACGGTACATCACCACCCAGGTACCTACCTAATGAATTAAAGCGAACTGTTAGCTATAATTTCATGACTAGGGTCACCCTAGCGTATCATAAATATAGTCTTTGATTTGGGAAGTTTTCATGCTGCAGGATTCACCACAAAACAGGTCAAACAACCGTGTAATGGTGCTGATCAATGCCATCGCCGCTAGTTGCTTCTATCTACGTACGGAGTATGGACGAGATCGTCACGTAACTTCCCGCACGCCTTGTAGGGGTCAGAATTATCGACATGCCGGATATCGGGCACAGTCACAGTCATCACTGCAGTCGCCCGTCATCACACGAGACCCAAGACGTAGGGTGCAATTGCTCCTTCTGGGCTTGACGGGACGAGGGAAGGAGCTTGGAAGTGGTCCAGCATTTCGGGAAGGAGATGTACGAAATGGTCCAATCAGCGGGTATGACGGCTTCGCTGAAGGCCAAGGAATGACATCGATGCATCAGGAAAACTCGCTGTGCTTGTTGCCTCATCTTCTAGCCAACGTGTCTTGTTGCATGTCTGTCGTCTCGTTTCTGCACTTGCACCGTATTCATAGCTATGCACAGCCGGCCACACCTTGAGCTCGGCCATGCCGGTTGAAGATACTGGAAAGGCCGACAGCCGTCAAAAGCACGAGTCATCACGGCCTTTCGGGACACTCGCGGATCGGCATGTGTCGAAGATGGCATCGTCCTCCGTTCGTCTGTGTTTTCAGCAAAGGCTCCAGCTACATTCCTCATGTCGGTCAGACGGGGCGATGAGAGCAATGGAAACTCACTCTTCTCTGCTCCGTAACACGGGCCATCCGTGTGCAAGAACAATCCGTATTCCCACTGCAAACATTTCATCTTGGACGCGCTTCGAATATCAGGCGCGGTGTGCGCCTGCCACTAATGGTCCACGACATCGACTCAGCCAGCAATCAATGACATTATTGGCCGGTCGATCGTCCATTACTGTCCGTCTTTGATGTCTCTGCCTGCCTGCCTGCTCTGGTGCTCGTGTCAGAAGCAAGAGTCAGACACGGCCAGAAATGCAAGATTCTGCGTCGCGCTCTCTCCGCCCTTTCTCTCTACACAGCACGCCACAACATCCGCCGACGCTTGTTCCGGGGAATAAAAAGAAGAAAAAACTCCTCGGGTTGCCATGCTCCGCGCTATCCGCACCAAAAACGCTCTGCAATCATTTCATGCTGATGGTGCAAGTTATGGGTCCAACTCAGTGTAGATTCTAGTCTTGCTCATGCATTAATTCCCGTCGAGGTAAAGCCCGCATACCCAACGCAATGTGACAGCCACACTTGGTTTCAAGTTGCATTGTAGTATGGCCCTTGATGCAGATGGTCGGGTTCGTAGTATCTTATTGTCATCCATTGGCGGAACGCGCCTTCCGCCATGTCGATAGAATGCCTGCAGTGATAGGCAACGATGTGCAACCCAACCTTGGTACAGATGATTCGTAGCGTAGCCAGGTATCAGTGCCTTCATGGCCTCCAGGGACATCACATCCGTGCTAGTCGCTGGTCTCGATTGTGACCCCAACTTGGCGATCCAACAGCACACTCACTACCCTGTACCCTCAACCAGTTTACGAGAGCAGACACAACCCCGGCAATTCGGGAACTAGTATTTCCTCCGCCCTGCAGCAGACGTGGCGACCTTTGATACCTTGTCGTGCTTGCTTGGATTTGTGCCCTGGTATGGTATGTTGGTTTGTGAGCTGAGCTACGCTGGAAAACACAATGCTTACAAGGGTGCGAGGCGGGCTATGTCGGGCAATGATTCAAATGACGGCAACCACAAGTTATTTGACAACTCCTATAAGTACGTTGGAAGCGAAAATCGTGCGTGCAGAACGCCCAGTGACGAACCTATCTATCTGAACGCATGAAGGCAACAAGCAAACTACAGAGACTCTCCCCCTTGAAAAAAAAGGGTTGCAAATTTTTATATACCACGGCCTCGGTAATCCCCGGTCCTCAGTCAGAATCGCAATAGTTCATGCGTCGCTGGCCATCTATGTCCGGATCAACATGGTGAGCAGAGACGTGTTCCGACGCAAGCTGCTCTCGCGAAATCTGCGCAACCCAAGTCAGCATTGTGTTCTCCTTCCCTTTTTCCCCATAGGATAGCAAAAAATAAAAATAAAAATAAAAGATAGAATTACCTTGGGAGCTTTGTGCCAGCCGCCTTTTCTCTTCGAGGGGGCCACATTCTTCGTGATGGGCACCTCTGTCCAGCCTCCGAGTGCATCCGCGTCATTTGCAGCCGAGCTGCTCGATGCGGTGGAGGCGTACTCGGTAGGCAGCTTGGCATGCTCGTGGCGTCTGCCTGAATTATCCCAGGCGCTGAACTTGATCTTCTGGTCCTCTTCCTTCATCGTAGTAGCCGTTGAGATGCTGGCGGTGTTGTTCTTGAACGAGGATACCCCCTGGAAACCGCTGAAAGAGAAGGCCTGTGCGAATCCCGAGCCTTGAGCTTTGGCTTGCAGGTGCGGCGGGAGACCCAGACCCGGCGGCGGCGCAGATCCGTCGCCGATGACAGATTTCTCCGATCTGGTTTGCGAGGCCGAACTCGCCTCAGTTTGTCTCGTGTTCTGGAGGTCTGACCTGATGGTGCTTTTCAGCGAGGAGCTACTGGTGCTTACTGGGCGGAAGTCACTTTCTGTAACGTTGTCGTCGCTGACAGTACTCGAGTACCGAGCAATCAGCTTTTCCAGATGAGGCGGAACAGAGGAGGCAGCGGAGGATGCGCCGGCGTTCGATGCTGCTGAGCCTTGCACCGAGCCAGCTTTGTTGGCGGCGCGAGCCGCGTCGAGACCTAAGCTTGAGAGTTTGGCAACGGGAGCCTAGGATATCATCAGTATACGAGCGGTAATCCAAAAGGTGCCACCACCATCACGTACTTGCTGGGGACATTCCAGTGGGAAAAAGTGCTGCGGTAGTGTACACTCCCGCTCCTCACTCGATTCCTCTTCGATAGATACATGCCCAACCGCAAGCGGTGTTGGAGTAACATCGGGCTCTTGGGTTTCCGTCCAAGCAGTGCATTGCTTGCACATCTTTCAGAGTCAGTTGTTCCGAGGTTCAAGCATGCAGGGGACGTGATGCTCACAGGATCATCGCTCCTCCGCATGTTCTTACTGAAGTTGTCGTAAGGCAGGGTTCGTCTACACAAATCGCAACGAAGCTCGCCTTTGAATGCGGCCGAATGCTCAAGACAGGTCATGCCAGAGTTAGCTGCATCGATTTGCCCTCTCCCACTTGCCTGTCGCTGGATGAGGCGTTGTTGGTTAGCTGAAAAAGCCTGGATGGGTTTCCATTCTCCTCCAACTTTGCAGCGATATCGAACAGGCATTGACGCCTTCGGAGCCCTGTTACTGATGAGCAAGGTTATTCATATTGGGGATAGGACGACCTCACGCCTTATTGGAGCCTCCTTGCTTGCCGGGCATATTCGAGAGGCTTGATTGTTGAGATCGTGTAATCTGTCCGAGACTGATAGTTACGGCGGCAGCCAGCTGTAAGACTCAGGCTTGGGTACCTAGGTAGTCAGCTGCGTCTTTGCAAATTGAAAGAACAATGGAATCGAGGGCGTCGAAAAGTCTGAGCGGAAGGACTGAAGTATGTGGCTGAGGAAACTGTTGACTGGCGGCGACAGTTGTCAGCCAATTGGCAACTATTGAATTGCAGGGCTCGCCCGTTGACAATGGGTCTTTCAATAGGCTTCAGTGGCAATGTGAGAGCGCTTGGCAGCTGCTCAGTATGCCGTTGGCAGTGCATGCGAGGACTTAATCTAAGTTGTGAATCGGTATCCAAGCTTAGAATTTGCATGTCAGGCAAGAACCGACGTCGACATGAAAAAAAAAAAAAAAAAAAGCCATACTTGTACTTTTGCTTTTAACACAAAAAAAACCGCCGTTATTGTTCTAAGACAAAACAGTCCACCCGATCATTTTGTACATAACTTACGTCCTTCTATCCAGGACACGAATTATACTAGAATTCGCTGAGCGTTCGATGCTTCGACATTCCTCTGTAGAATTTTAAGATTGGGAAAATCCAAAACAAAATAAACAGCAAAAATCTAGCCCCAAAACATTACCTCGCTCATTGTCACCAATGTAACATGTTCTGCCTAGAATGTGCAGCAGAGAAACCTGATTCGATTGTCGTCCAGCCCATGACGCCAGGCCCCGAACACACCGTCCTTGGTACGATCAGTGAACATAAAAGAAGTGCAGCCATGGATAGCTGCTAAAAAAAAAAAAAAGTGGTCAATAAGACTTTTTGGCCTCCAAATCCCATTAAATCACTTCTTTCCCTTCACAGCTCGCGATCTTCCTCCTTATTGAAGAGCCTGTTCGGAGGAGCGTTGACTACCGCCTCGGCGTCACCCACTTGACTTCGCTCCGTTACCTCCCGGCGGTCCTTGAGGCGTTTGCGCAAGATGAGAGGTGGGGACATAGCACCGGCGGCGCTTGATTGCTACTGTAAAGGTTCCGAAGACGATGATAGACGGTTCAGGTGAAGATATACGTCGGTGCCATAGCTAAACCCAAAAGAAAAAGAAGATACACATGTCAGCTTCCAGTTAGACCAGGGCCTTCGCGGACAGTAACTCACCCTTCCATACTAATCAACTTCAAATCACCGCCAAAGTATCTTGCGTATAACCGGGATATGGGAAGGCCATAGCCGAACCCAGCCATGGGCGCCTTAAAATCGCTCTTATCGAAATCCGGGTCCAGATTAGGTGTACGGTCGACTGTGGTATACATATAGGTCCAAACCAATGGGATTGCGCTCCTGGGGATACCACCACCCTCGTCGGAAATTTTGATCGTTATGTCCTCTTTTCCTTCGGCTACAATGACTTTTGTAACCGGAAACTCCTGCTTATCCATCCCGTGCGTCTCGACAACAGCGCGAAGAGAATTTTTGAGGGTCTCGAACAGCATGTGAGATAAGTGGCCAGGGACGTACATAAAATCAAGATATGGGTTGCAGACAAGCTGAATTCGGGGCGCTTCGAACAGGCCATAGTGGTCTTCACAGACGAATCTTGCATTTTCTATGGCCTCTTGGGCAAGGTCTTTCACGTTTGTCTTGGTGCAAATCACGCCAACATATGTCGGATCGCGGTGATGACCCTGGTCGGTCAGGGCGATATGCTGTCCAATGAGCATTCTGATGCCGATACGAGACATGTAGAACCGATCGAGAAAGGACTGTATTGTGCCATCGATTTGCATTCGCTGGCGACGGCGCTTATATTCCAGGATGCCTTGTGCCATAGTGGTCACAACTCCATCGTGTCTCCTTTTGATTGTGTGGAGGGTTTGAGCGAATCTTTGATTGTATAGCTGAAGCTCGGGAGGCCAGTCACCAGTATCATCGACGGTGGCGAAGTATCTTCTTGACAACGACTTTGCTTTGCCATTGCCGTTGGAGTTTTGCAAGCCGCCCCAACCAGAGGATTCGCCTTCGTCAATTGATGGATTTGGTGTTGCTTCTGATAGTCTTTGCAATATTCTGCCGATGGCTTTGGTAGGCCTCATTAGACGGTCGCGAACGTCCTTTGTTAGATTCGGTCGAGGAAGCTGCGTGATCTCCTAATTGTCAAGCATGACAGGTCATTTGATGTCCTGCAAGTCTATTGCGACTTGACGTCAGATCAATACATACCTCGAATGACTGAGCGTACCAGTCTTTGACCTTCATGACCGAGGGCATCTCATTCAAGCCGTCTGGTAAGTCATCTAACTCTTGGACACGATGCGCTAGACGGATTGGTAGCTCTTCGGCGAGAAATTGAGAGGCGCGGAAGAGTGTGCCTGTGATGTGCACGGTCAGTCCCGTCGGCGGCCAGCATACGGGGCATGATTCGGTGCAATGGTGAAGAAACGTACCTATTGATGGTTTATCGCCGAATTGCACCATTTGGCGCAGACTCACGCCGGTGGCAGGAAACTTGGCATAGTGCCGGATGGTGTCCATCAGCCTCTCTGACGACTTCCACGACATGGTGGGCAGACTCAAGAGGACGACGATAGGGGAGAATGATGGATGGCCTGGTATGTCTTGAGTGCCCAGTAGGTTGGGCGGGGTAGTTCTGGAAGGACGACAAGCGCAGCCAGGAATAGCCGCGACTGACGTTGAATTGTATGTGTTTGAAAGACTAAATGGTCTTGATTCAATGTCTAGGGAATGCTTGGGTGTTGACGCGGCCGGTCGCGAGGTCGGACGATGAGGGGCGACTGTGGGCGACTGTGACTGTGAGTCAACGCAGCAGCAATTGAGGCCCCGCGGTACCAGTGGTGCAGCTCCAGATCAAAGCCGAGGCCCAGCAAGTGGCCGGGAAGAGCTTGCGAGAAGACGCGAGTTTTGGTGCAAGCAGTGGCAACAATGACGCTGCGTTTCAGGAAAGGGAGCAAGGAGAAGGAAATGCCGTTGGCAGGAAAAGAAGATGGAATGGATGCACGGAAAGAATGGAAAGAATGGAAAGAATGGAAAGAATGTGTCGGTCGCGTGGACTAAAGGGCGTGCCGAGGACGAGCGGGAGTCTGCCGGCAGTAGTTAGACTTGACACTGACACTTGACGATGCGGATAGGCTCTCTGCTCCTGCCTTTCCTGGTCCTGCCTTTCCTGCTCCTGCCGTTCAGCTCCTGCCGTTCAGCTCTTGCCGGGGCAGAGGGAGAAGCACGAGCACCTGAGGTGAGGTGCTGGACAAACGGCAACGGCATGCGGCATGCGGCAAACCTTGGCTGGGGCTGGGGCTGCAACGGCAACGACCGGAGACTGATGATGAATTAATTCATGGTGCTGCACTGCACACTGCACATCCCTTTGCCCTTTGGCAGCACAGGAGCAAGGCAAGCTAAAAGTCGCGAGCCCCACTTCCCTGCGGCACAACTACCTGAGGTACCTTGAGGTGCCAAGGTGTCTACCTAGGTACCTAGGGTATATGCCCTATGCAAGCAGGTACGGAGGTACCAGGTATTTATATCTTTCAGTACTTCATGTAGGCATAGGTACCTCTTCTGGTGACAAGTCATACCCGACGCTTGTAAGCTTCCAAGACAGAACAAACATAGGCTGTCTTACAATTAATTAATAGCAAGCTGGCCCATTGTCACCAGGAACCAGCTTGGTGAGACTGCCTGGATGCGCACGTTTCTTCAGGCTTGTCACAAGTCTCGTTACTCCTGCTTAGTACACCAGGACAGACCACGGAGTTCGGAGTACGCATGCAAGGCAGCAACAACACTCAAGCATAAATGTCTGTTCTGCTTTCTTTTGTCCCTCTCCTCATGGTCGCGGGAAGAAGGGATTGGCGTGGTAACATGCCATCTGCCTCCGTGATTGACATCAGTGTATCTGATTATAGCCGTTTCTTGCCACACAATTGAGTTGAGCGACGCAGAGAAACTTGATTGGCTGGCTAGAAGGGAATGTGCATTCGCCCGCTCCATATTGGGCCCGACGTGGCACGACACAACTACGAAACTAACGGTTGATCTCAACCCTGATTAGAATCCAGATCGCTAGCGATATGTCCCATGCCCACAAGAGAAAAGATGCAGCTAGTAGGGCTGCAGCTCAGAGACGTGGATATCCAGCAGTCAACAACCTCAGGTTAAGGTGCAGACCCATGCAGCTCGTCTAGTCGATCTGGAGGCTCTTTTCTGGCTGTTCTCGATTTAGTGAAACCCATGGAGCTTGACCAGCTTGATTCGGGTCCTGCCTTGCAGACGACCCTGTCTCTAAAAAGAATACTTTCGTGTCATTTTTATCGATATTGTCCACGAACGTGCAGGACATCAGGAAAACCGCTGCCCCGCAAGCACGAGATTCCAGCCAATCAGTCACAGGCCATTTCCTGCACAGCCCTAGTTCGAACCTCCCGACCGCCTCTTGATGCGCCTGCCCCGTCTTGGGCTTGCCCATCCAATGACCCATTGTTCTGCCAGTTGTCTGCCAGGCCACATGCAACCATGTAATTGATACCAGAAATCATCTCCTACGACGTGGCGTGGACATGCAAACATGCAACAACATCTATACGCGACAGTTCATCACAATCTCCATCAACAAACCCTCTCGGCCACAGAGCATCTGCATCTCAGCAGGCTCCTTTGCCAGACCTGTGCCACCGCCGCGACTCGACCAGCAAGCAGCTTGGGATCTTCATCGAAAGATGCATGATCCATGATTCCATCGCCACAGGCTAGCTCCCGCTATCGGCTATCGGCTGTGGCGCCCCATCTCGGCCCCAGAGTCTGGGAAGGGCTTTGCACGTCGCCCTCGCCCTCGCCCTCGCCCTCGTCGTCGTCCGCTGCACGCACCTCGACGTTGATCCGCTCTGACCGCTAGCTAGCGCCAAATCCGGCACCCGACCCTTCCTTTTGGGCATTCTGAGTGAAGGTCGGTGAACCTTTCTTCTAGCTTTGTTAGGCCGAGTCGACCGTCGGTTCCT
>KQ061700.1:174206-202626 GCA_001008035.1 Atkinsonella texensis
CCCCCCGGGGGCGGTCGGGGGGCTGGTCGTTCCCCTTTTTCAAAACCAAATTCATCTGCAGCCCCCCCAAAAAAAAAATTCAAACTTGAATTGACGGGGGTTTTTCAAAAGGAAAAAAAAAAAAAAAAAAAAAAAAAAAAAAAAAAAAAAGCTCCGACATTGTACTCGTGTGTTATTGCACAAGAATGAACTTCAATGGTTCGTCAAAACACATGAAAGTGAGGCTGGCGATAACTTATGTCGTGCATGAGCGTAACAAGGCGCACGGGGGCCTTTTTCGTGGAAGCTGAAGGGCTTCTGTGACATGGTCATAAAATGCAAGACTATGCCCGTCTTGGATGAAGCTCTACTCCCCGATAGTACACGTTTAGTAAAGGGACATGATGAAAAAAAAAACCTGGCCAAGTTTGCCATGTCATGTCGCTTCTGACGGGACATTCCTCGCAAAGAGCACTACTGCGTAAGACGAGGTATAGTTGGAAAACGTAAATGTATTGCCGTGCTGCGAATGTCCTTCAGAGCGCCGCTTCCCTGAAACCCAAAAAAATTTCATCGCTGCAAGTTCTACTAAAAGTTGTTGCATATATGTAGTTGTCGTGCAGGCAGCCGTCCTCGAATGCCTTCCCATTTGTTAAACCCCCGTGGAACTTTTCTACTTTTATGCCTTGTACAGAATATCCAAGAACCCATTCGCCAAGTCCACAACCACGCTCTTGTTTGGTAATGACCCAGCAACTCCGTACAGGGCAGCTGAATTGCCCATTGCCTTTCCCTTGGCTCCCTTGCCCTCGACCTGGCGCACCCTCTCCTGTTCTCGCTCTTCCTCCACCACTGCCTCGAGGTCGCTCACCAAGCGCTCCCAGGACTTGGCAATAGGCAAAGTCACGGCCACGTGCATGGCTGGAGGATCTTGCAGCGCGTTCAGGTGCCAGCCTTTGCAAGACATGCCATCGGCAATGTCGTAAATGTCGAGGTTCAGAGCGGTCAAGGCCACCACCGACACAAGGGGCTTGCCCAGAATCTCGAGCTCCCCACTCAGACTGCCCGACGTCTGGATCGCTTCGGCAATCTTTTTGGCAGCACCGACAATCTTGACACAAGCATCGATATATCCAGACTCCCCCACGCTCATCAAGCTTGCCCAACAACCGGCGATCAGCGCACCGGAACGGGAGCCAGCCATACCGGGCGATGCATAAACGCCTCCGGACCAATCGGGGCAGACATAGTACTGATATTGGCGCAAATCAGCCGTGCGGTACAACACGGTCGAGTTGCCCTTGGGAGCAAAGCCGTACTTGTGGGTGTCGCAACTGATGCTGGTAACACCCTTAAGGCGGAAGTCGAAAAGCTCCGTGTCGAAGCCGGCCTTCTCGAGGCAGGGCAAAAGGAACGATCCCAGGCAGCAATCCACGTGCAGCGGCAACCTCTTGCGGACCGCAAGCTTAGACAGCGCGTTGATGTCGTCGATAATGCCGTGGGGGAAGTTGGGTGCGGAGCCGACGAGCAACACGGTATTGGCGTTGATGAGGCGGGAGACGCTTTTGATGTCGACCTGATAGTTTGGCGCAGGGCAGTCGACCATGCGAATTTTGATTTTGAAGTAGTCACCAGCTTTGCGGAATGCAGTGTGAGCAGACGAAGGTAGGATCCTAAGTTTTTTTAAAATTTTTTGGAGGGTCAGTGTTGAGCTCCGGATCAAGCTATTGGGTCTTTCATGTACAACACACACGTGTCACTGCGTGCTGTCTCGATGAATCACCCAAGAGTTGTTTTTATTTTTGTTTTTCTTCGGGACCAGGTAGACTTACATTTCAGGCTCAGTCACTCCACGCTCGACATACGCCTTTTGGCGCGCACTTAGGCAAGCCATCAAGATACTCTCAGTACCACCAGCAGTGGTGACACCAGCAGCACCAGGAGGGGCGTGGTACAGGTTGAGTACCATGCTTACGATTTCGGCCTCCATCTTGCGCACGCCGGGGAACACATCCGGGTGGATAGGGTTAGCGACGGTGAACTTGCCAAAGGCCTCGGTCTGCAGCCCGATAAGCTCGTCCTCGCCGTGATAAACGGCGCCGGAGACGAAACCGTCCTCCCAGCGGGTATGGTCGAGGTTAGCCAGCTTCTCTAGTTCCGCACGCACAGCATTTACGTCCATGCCGGTTTTGGGGAGCGCCAGATACCGAGTATCGGTCTGTGCGATGAGTTTGGACGACAGCTGTGCGATAGACTCCTTGACCTGCTTCTGGACCTTGCCACGTACGCCAGGGGCGCGGAGGAAGTAGCCGTAGAGAGTGCGTTGGATCGCATGGTACAACTCGAGAATGAAGCCGATGATGCCTCGACCCTTGAGCTTCCAGAATGCGCGCCGCGTCCATCGAAGCACAAAGTAATAGAAGAGGATGCTTCGCAGCCTAACAGCGGGATATGATGATCAGTCATGAATTCTTATTCCTTTTGCATGCGTATGCGTATGCGTATGCGAAGCCACCCCTTTCGTGACATGCAGACATGCAGACACGGAGACCGAGTCGCTCCCGAAAGCGATGTCATTGGCAAGCTCATGATTTGACGTCACGCCAGTATCGCTGGCGCACCAATGCAACGCCGCCAACACCACTACACCATCTCAGGCAACTTTGTCTGGTCTGCAGCTCATGGCAGCCAAAGTCCCACAGGGTTTCAAGACGACGGATACAGATACATACAAGTCAATGCTGAGAAAGCTGAACAGACCAGTAGTCGTGCTATGCCGTTTGACCTTCTCCAGGCCACCAAGCAAGCTGGAGGGCAACTGAGAACTGCCAGGCATGGTGGAATGGTGGAGTCGTCGACGGAGCACACAAACACAGACACAGTACAGTCGATGCGGGTAAGATGATGCGAGAGGGGAACGGGTGCAATCCAAGGTGGAGAGATATGCTTTTCGTGTTCCCAGAGCCGTAAGCGACGAGACAGGGCGATGAGGAGAAGAAGAAGTTTCGCAATCGGGGAGGACCGTGTGGGATGTGGAGGAACTTGACGAGAAGGAAAAGCAGGACGAGGCCATGTAGACTTTTTGTAAGTTTGGAGTCGAAGACGAAGTCAACCAGACAGACAGACACACGCAAGCAGTCGGGACTCCACTACGACTACCTGTACACACCTCCTCAGGTACCTCCAGGTAGGCAGGTACGCAAGGAATGAGACATGTCACCCCGTAGCTAGGTACCTAGGTACCTAGGTACCTAGGAGCTAGGTAGGTTCCAAGGTCATTAGTGGGCAGGCACTAATTGCTCCGCCCGGACGCACCTTCTCGGTATCATGTAGCGCGCTGCCCCCAGAGGTACAGTAAAGGAGGTAGTTTGACCTCGGGACCACCTGTCCGCTACCTGTCCGCTACCTGTCCGCTACCGAGAACTGCTTGCTCCAACGGGGCTCGTTGCTGGAACCAGCCCTGCAGCGCCCCCCCCAACAGCTGCATCTCGGAGGAGCCCCTAATCCCGCTGGCCCACCGTAATCTTCTCTCCGAGGCCGTTCCCACCACTGTCGGAAATCCTCCCTCCAACACCGAAGTCCAACCCGCCACGAGCACCAGTTTAGCCCCTCGGTGCTCGGCGACGACAAAAGTGGAGCCGCTTGCTTGTCAACATCGCTCCGTCACTCGTCACTCGTGGAAACACAACAAAAGAACTATTACGTTTCATCAACCCGGGCAGCAGCAAATCTGAACTATCAATTTCGTTCTCCTTGCTATCTTCCCCCTCTCCCTAGGATCAATCAAATCTGCTGATAAGCAAAAGATTGATTGTGGAGAAAGGCTCGGCAGATACGGAGAGGGCTAAGGGATGGATGACAAACCGTCTGCAGCTGTTCTATGCCACTGACGACCAATGGGGAAGGTCCACACGAATATCAAGTTGGGCATTCGTCTGCACGACATAAAATAGTAGTATGTAGATCATTCATCGGCTCTCTGGGGGGGGGGGGGGGGGTTCGTTTTTTTTGGCCACTTGAGTCGACATGTATGCTGGACACAAACATTTTGCATATCTCCTTCGCGGCTTTCATGCAGCGCATCTGTTGTCCTAGGATCCTACATTGATGCCTTATAGTGTTGTGTACGTTACGTTGGGTGACACGCAGAATGCAAGAGCAACCGTGGCGTTCGCGTTGCTCTGCGGCTTACCATACATCTGTCAGTCAGGACAGATGAGTAAATCATCGCTGCAAGCTGCGTTACTAAACTTATGGTACGCCATACCAAACCAAGTTTCATCGCATATTCATGACATGGCTGCGTGTAGGAAAGGGTTCTGTCATGTGTTTCTATCATGTCTCAGCTAGTATATCTTTCTTTCTTCGCTTGGAGATGGGCGCCAATATAAACACAGGAGGGTAGAAGAAAAAAAATTGTACAACAGAAGATGAGAAAAGTTTCGCTTCCCGATCCTCGTAACCGCCAAACCTGCTCGCTCACTTACAGCTACCATGTAAGAGCCTCGCCTCCTCCATCCGCCATTGTCTCCATTACCCATGTGTATTCATCTCATGCAACATAACGCCTTGCAAATTAATTGTTCATACCACCCAGTGACCTGAGTCCGACAAACGCCTCGTAATTGCCACGCGCTGCACTGCACTGCGCTTTGCTTCTCTTCTCTTCGCTTCGTCTTTGCGGCCTCGCGTTGTATGCACTGCTACGTCAAAAGTAGTTGAACTCTCTTCTGGCCTCATTGTGCCTACATTGATGCTTATCATATGCCGAAGGCCTTCTTCGCCTTCTCCCAATAGTGCGATGACTCGGTCTGACAGCTGTCTTGTCCAGTCTGCGTGCAGCCTGCGAACATGACTACAAAATCGCCGTCCTGATATTGGTCGCCGACGGTTGGCCGTGAGTATGAGGCGAACGTTCGCTGAGGTACCAATGCGAGTTTTGACAAGATTGTGGGATGCCATTGCACAATATGTTCCTGTAATTACAACACGTCAGCCATTTCATTCCCTCCAAATTCCCAGATTCTTGCGTAAGAAAACACGAATAGGCGTATCCCATTACAACTTACCAACGCATGTCTCTCAGCTTTTTGGAAATTATAACTTCTATACATGGGATCAAACCATGTCTCGACGAAGAACTTGGCCCATTCTCCATTACGAATAACCACGCTCTTATGAGCCAGTCCCTCCTTATCTTGACTCACGATGAAGTCTATATTCTCAGCTCGAAGGTGAGAGAAAGTCTTGATAATGCTGTCTGGGGGGACGACAGGGTAATCTTTAATCATGAGACTCTCCAGCTTTTTTGAGTTGGTCACCTGGTCGTCGAGGCTCTTGGAAGGATCCATGATGTAGGCGTCCTGGTCAAGGTACCAGACAAACTTGCAGTCGGGGTATTTTGACAACGCGTGACGCATGGCAAAGATTTTCGCCCATGACTTCGGCGCGCCTTGAGTGTCATAATCCTGTGCATTCACGACCATTGCTTGATAGCCTGGTTCAAAGGTGTTAGACTCGTCTGCATGTGTGGGCATCTGCACCCCAGCTTCACCAACTTCCCCTCATGTTTGGTTGTCATCACCGCGTAAGAGACCAGATTGAGAAGCACTCACCGTGTCTAGCCGCATATTTCTCGCGATTCTCCTTTATCGTCTCCAAATATGCTGCGTCCCACTCGGCTGGGTCGACAACGGTGACCAGAACGACGGAGGGATGGCCTGAGGGCACATGTTCATGGTAAGGGTCCGGTCGTTTGCCACCAAAGAGCATGTAGAGGAGACCAATGAAGAGGATCGCGCCAATCGCAATATTCTTTAACCTGCTTCTCCGCAGCATAGAGATATTCGATGACCTCGGCCGAAACGGCGGCGGATTCGAGCTTTTGCGAGGGGGGTATGCGAAATGCATTGTGGCCAAGGGGGTCAGGTTCTGAATTCAAGTATTAGAGGAGAAACGGGTGCGGCTATCATAACCAGTGGAATCGCGGACTTCCGAGGAGTGCCGATGGTAAAACACAAACGGTGGAATGTCTCCAGGACGAGGGCGAGTTTTCGAGTTCCTCGTCGCTTTATTTCGCGCACCGTCTTTCCAAGCAATGCCGCTGGTGCTCCGCAAAACGGGCCTGAGACGTCAGCGGCAGCAAGGGAGCCACGCGACAAGATGGCTAAGGGCGCCAGAATAGCCCTGGCAAAGTGACGACGTCGGTCTGCAACAAGCAAAACGAGCGAGTGCCTGGGATGCTTGATGTTGTAAGATGTGCCTTCAGCAGATTTGGCGTACCCGTAATGTTTTTCTGCCAGCATAAAGGCACTTTAGGCACTGAGTCGTGCGATGCCCCACTTTTCTGCATCTCAAACCACTAACTAAGGTGTTTAATTCCCAGGCTAGCCCACGGCCCCCGGCTGATGGAGATTTTAGCGAGGCACATAGGCTCCCTTCCTGCGCTAGACTTTTTCCTATGTGCCATGGCAGAAGAGCTACACGCTCAACTAGCGTAAATAAATAATAGTAATAATTCCCTAGCTCGCGATGTGATTTTTATTGAAGTTGGGCTTTAATTGAGGGTGTTGTGCCTGTTGCTAGCGCAAAAGACGTCAGCTTCGTGAGTGGACCTGGCACGCGCTTACCAAATGGATGCATGATTACCATCCTGGGCATCGTCAGTTGGAAATAAGAGGACAGCTCAATATTCAGAATGAGGGTGCATACTGCACTGAACCAAACGCCCCAGGTTGTAAATGCGATTCGATACCAATAATGCGTTCGTGAATAAGGATAACTCAAGGCATTCCAGCATCGCCGCATCGACCTTGCCTTTCATCATCTCACGTACCAGAGGTCGCACTGTATACGGTTTACATCAAGTTTTTTTGTTCGGCTGATCTTAATTTCCGGAATGGGCCCCGAAAAGGAAGTGTGACGACGGAGCGGACAAGCAACATGATGTGGGATTAGGCACTCTCCATGTCGCGATTCAAACAGAGATACCAAGAAGATTCCGATCTGGAGATTGTGTCTAGGAAGCCAGATAGAACTAGTTCACAATCTTGCCGCTCCTCTAGGGAAAGCTCTCGCGTACCAATGCCAGCGACAGAACGAAAAACGCTGACGTTTTTTTCCATGTACATCCAACGATCAAACCAACAATCAGTCCAGTCTATGCCACTTTACAACACACGATCCGAAATATATCAGGCTATCACCAAGCAACCTACTCACGGCTTTTGTACAAAGGGTACCTAGCAGATGCTTGAAAGGCAACAACACTAAAACAGTGTCTACGCCGAATATCAGATATCGCTGACAGTATCATACCTGGGCCGGCAAGTACACGAGACCGTAACGGCTCAGACTTGAAGGCCATAAGTAGAGGCTAAATATCTGCACGCAGACTAGTTGACTCGACACGGAAGAGCAAAGGTCAAGGCAACTTAAGAGTGTGCAAGCCATACATTACTCACCCACGGCAGACATTTGAAATAGGAGACGAACGAGGGGGTTGAGATCGCGCTAGTTGACATGTAAACAGGAGCTTCGCTATCTGTCTTTCCTATTCTCTTCATTAGCAACAGCGGGCCGGGGACCGTCATTCGGCTGTTCTTAGCCAACATCATCATCATCATCATCATCATCATCATCGCCGACATCCATGACCTTGTTGCTCGCTTGCTTTAGAACACGTGCACTCATGGCCTTAATAAATCGCCACAGAGTCATCATGAACGTAAATGCCCCAATTGCCACGAACAACAGACTGAAACTCTCCGTCCTGCTCCTCCCCGTTCCACCTCTTCTCCCAGAACCAAACAAGCCGCCGGCGCGGAAGTTGATCCAGTGCCAAGGGCCCATGGCAATGAACGATTTTAGAGCTCCAATCAGGCCCAAAGAAAAAAAACCTTTGGTAAAATGTTCCAACCACGTCGTGGGCTCGTGATAGGGAGGAAGTCGAACGGCATCGGGGTCCATCACGACGCTCGACACAGTATCAGCGATAGACCCTATGGGATCGAACCATAGATCGAGGATTGGGTCTGCAATGAAACCGAGTATGAAGAGACTAATGATAAATACAGCTACTGTCAGGGCTATCTGTGCCCACTTGCTGCTCAGCTTGGTAGCCCAGTGCAGTCTAGCCAGACGATAATTGAATTTGCATGTCGGGCACTGCCAGAAGTTTCTTGTGGCCGACGGATTTGTCAATCGCCAGGCGTTCAAACAGCCTTCGTGTACATATTTGGCCGAGCCTTTGCATTTGCAAGGAGACAACAATCTGCCCAGTTCGGGGTCATCGGATTCGTAGGTCGGGCGAGAAGACGCCATGGAAATGCCCAACGTGCTCGATACATTTGAAGGAAACTGTGGGTACTCCGTCTCCAAGCAGATACGACATGTTCTCGGTCCGAAATGACCTCTTTTTGGCTTTGTCTGTTCTTCTGGCTTAACAGAACTCGCACGCGGTCGGAGAACTGACTCAGGTCTTGTGAAGGACTCCGCACGTCCGGCCGACGATCCAGACACTGAGTACGGCATGCGCTGCCGTTCTAATGGAGCGGCAGGATCTGACGACGTATCAGACTCCATGGTGTCCTCGATGAGCTGCAAAGGCAAAAAAAAAAAAAAAAAACAGATAATTCTTGTTCTTTGTCAATATATCGAGCCCAGAAAGTAGGGAGCGGAGC
Organism: Atkinsonella texensis; assembly: GCA_001008035.1. Lineage (NCBI taxonomy): Eukaryota > Fungi > Ascomycota > Sordariomycetes > Hypocreales > Clavicipitaceae > Atkinsonella > Atkinsonella texensis. Next base: position 182,867 of record KQ061700.1, read on the forward strand.
ATTAGCAGTACGAGATGGGTGCTGTAAGTCAGCTAATGAGCCTCTTTGACTCACATCCAATGCAATATCCTAAGCTTCGTGCTTGGAAGGCTTGGAAGTCCACTCCCGCGATATTGTAGATGCGACGGATCGGGAGTTCAAAAAAAAATTTAAAAATTGCGCGTAGCGTGCTGTTCCAGGTGTTCGCCCTTCGGCCAAGAGTAAAGGCCACTTCATCGTTGCTGGGCGTGAGCAAGGTGTTGGCGGAGTAGGCCACCGAAGAGCCGGCTGGGCTTGGACAATTCTGTCATGAACAGGTGCTTCGAGTAATGGAAGGAAATTGGTGCGCGCTTTCCTGCTCGTCGTTCTTCGGAGTTCGGCTAAACCCTTGTGCCGGGACGCCTGGTCAACAGCTTGTCTCGCCTTGACCAGCTTGACGCGCAGCTTCGCTGTGCCTGGGCAAACAACCAGGCAGGCAGATGGTGGAACGTCAAGCTCAAACCGCCCCAATTGCCTGATCTCGTCGCCATTGCTCTCAATCACTATCCCAGTTCGATTACCACCACATCCCCCCTCACAGCAATACTCGGTCACTGCTGCAGACATGGCGGATCGCTATTCGTTCTCCCTCACTACCTTCTCCCCCAGGTAAGGAAGGCTGTTGATGTCACACATTCTTTCACAAATGTGCTGGAGCTTGGCTAACGAGACTCGTGTAGCGGCAAGCTGGTGCAGATTGGTATGTACTCTGTGGCATATGGAATGGGGTGCTTCCGAAGCGCGAGACCGATCATCCTTAGCACACTTCAAAAGCGTACGAAGCTAACTCAAGTTTCCATAGAATATGCCCTGAATGCGGTGAACCAGGGCATCACTGCCCTCGGCATCAAAGGTTTGTCTAACCAGGTGGTGCCCCTGTGATTGATAGAAATTCCATTCTGACACACGAGATAGCTACCAATGGCATTGTCCTTGCAACCGAAAAGAAGTCGTCCTCCCCGCTGGCCGATCAGAGCTCTGTGTCCAAAATCAGTAACATCACGCCCAACATCGGTGCTGTTTATTCTGGCATGGGCCCCGATTACCGAGTCCTAATCGATAGAGCTCGCAAGGTTTCTCACACTGGCTACAAGAGAATTTATAACGAGTATCCTCCCACCAGGATACTGGTTCAGGACGTCGCTCGAGTGATGCAAGAAGCAACGCAATCTGCTGGTGTTCGACCATATGGCGTGAGCATGTTGGTTGCTGGCTGGGATGATGGCATCGAGCCCGAAGAGGAAGCTGCTTCGGCGGAAGGCGGGAAGAAGAAACCCAAGACCAAGACGGGTGGCATTCACAAAGGAGGACCCATGTTGTACCAAGTTGACCCAACTGGAAGTTATTTCCCATGGAAGGCCACTGCAATCGGCAAGAGCGCAACCAAGGCGAAAACCTTTTTGGAGAAGAGATACTCCGAAGAACTCGAACTAGAAGATGCTATTCACATCGCTCTGCTAACTCTGAAGGATAATATTGAAGGAGAAATGAACGGTGACTCAATCGAGATTGGTATGTTGCTCGCCCTATGAATCAGGTTCATTCACTACTGACATGGGATTCTTAACCCAAAATAGGTATTGTTGGCCCCCCGGCCGAACACTTGCTTGGGCTTGAGGGTGTTGAGGGAGCAACCGGCCCGCGGTTCAGAAAGCTAACCCCTCAGGAGATCGAGGACTACCTGACGAGTCTATGATACGGTGTAGTTGCTAGCTATGACGGAAATTTGCTGTACAAATAGAAACTCTAAATGCTCAAAGAGCCATCTACACACCATCTTGACCTTGCGCTCCATCGACAGAGCCCAGCATGCGTACGTCCCGTTTGTGTCTCGTAATAATAAACGACGCCCGAGGTCCTGCAGCCACGCCTACAGCATAGTGGTCCTCAGGTAAATCCAGCTCAACCTGGGTCCAATCCCTAGCTGCGTGGTCCTGCCCCTGACCTAAACCAAGCTGGCCATTGCGATTTCCACCGATCACGTACACGTCTCCTTCCCCTGTTAGAGCTATAGCATGAGACTCTCCAAGAGCAAAGTCTTGGACATCTAATCCTTTCCCAACCTCCCAATAATTAGGAATGCCGTCCAGATTTTCAAATACGCTCGTGCTTTGACTTTTCGGCCTGCTAGAGTCACGGCCCCATAGATAGACACTGCCACTTACTGTGAGAGCACCGAGGGCATAACCTCCAGCGGCGATGTGCTTGACGGGGTCTCCGAGACTCAATAGATCCGGAACTAAACCCAATTCATCTGCTGGACTGAGATGGCATTATTAGCGAGTTTGGTTTTAGCTTCAGCCCAGACCGTGGATTCCTTACGACTCTGTGATATCCCGGGCAAGGCACTCCTGATACCGAGCATCCCCCAGAGTTGCTACAGTGCCATTCTGGAAGAGAACTACAAATCCCACTTCATAGGCAACAACTTGTCGAACTGGACTATTGCTTAGGGGCCTTGTTGGCTGTTCCCCGGCTTCGCCGTCCTCATAAAATGCGTGGTTTTCAATGAAAATTTCAGAGAAAGTTCCACCGTGGTTATCACGGAGCCCGGCTGGGCTATTATGTATCCTCGCAGTAACCGTCAAGCCATTGCCTGCTACGAAAGTTGAGGTATGGCGCCTAGAGTCCTCGTCCTCGATTGGGAACCCAGTGCCAGCACCATATAGGCCCGAGCGCCCGCGGACTGCAGCTCAACAAAAGGTATAAGTTTCGGCATGATTCCTAAGAAGGGCAATGGTGCAAGGCACTTTTGAGAGAGATGTTGTCACACTTGGCCGTGATTGGAAAGACATCTTGGTGACTGTGACATGGGTTGGCATTCGTACCTTGGGTGAAATGCAATCCTGCGCGTGGCTTTCCGATGACCGATTCCTCTAAAACCTTTGAAAATGCAAATATATCCCGGGGCTCGGCCTCTTTTGACGCATTGTCAAGCCGCAATTGATTCCAGGCGTTGAATCCGGCGGCAAAAAGAGCCATTGGAGAACGGGTATGCTCAGGACAAGGTTCCCACGCAGGACTTGTGTATCATGACACAAATCGTCTATGATTGAATCAGCATGTGACTCTCGGGTACGAAGCGGATCGAGATTCCGAGGCAGCCATGAAACTCATCGGATCGATTAATCACCTTGACGAGAGGGATGATCAACTACCTAGGTACCAAGGTACCTAAGGTAGGTATGACGTGATTTCAGTTGGGATGTGTCTTTTAAAATTATGCTGCGTAAAATTGGAGCCTTGATATGGTTTCAAGACACGTGGTACTGTAGTGCCTAGTAGTGCCTAGTGCATAGCGCCTAGCGCCTACACACTCAGCCTTCTTCAGCCCTCTTCAGCCCTCTTCAGCCCTCTAATATCTCGTCTGTTGTTTTATCAGCTGGTTAGTGCCTTTGCGGAAGGAAGACACAGCCGTGCCTGCCTGCCTTCGTAGGCGTCAACCCACGCTAGCAGACCCGGAGGCAATCAATTCTCCGAACTTCATGATTTTACTCTGCCTCTTTATGCATCCACGTACGCCACGCAAATGGATCCCAACCTTACAAATGAGCTATCACTTTGCCCTTTCCCACATTCGCAATTCACAGCTTGAGCCCGTTTGTCTGTGTCGTTCGAACTTCAAATCTCGAATTTTCAATTTTTGAACCAACTCAATGGACTCCACACAACCCACCCGCGTATTGAGCTAATTGCCCACTTTCGGCCGAGTTGCACCTTCACCCGCCTTCAGATCATCTCCGCCCGTGAACGTCCATTTTACGCCTGCATGATAGCCCGCCTTCCCGACTGCAGAACGTGTGTGACGAGTCACAGCAATCCAAGCTTGTTCTCTCACCGTGCCTCGTACAGCATGCGATGGTTGTGGAATCGCAGGTACCAAGTCACATCATTAGAGCAGTGATTTCCCTTTCCGCAACCATAGGCAACAAACGGAGCCTGACTGACCGTGCGCTTCGAAAACGACCTAGGTATAAGAAGACCTCGAGGTTTCAATTGACGTGCTTTCTGTACTGAGCTCTTTCTTATGTAGTCGTATAAAGCGTGGATCCCCAAGTATATAATTCCTATTGCTCGTTCCATATCGTGCTAGGGATTTTGGGAGTAGAACACACGTATCTTTACGTGTTGACCTTATGACGCCACATTCTTAGTTGCTACCACCTTGATGAAACCGGCTACTTCTTCCGTTGGTCAAACCATTGGTACTGACACTGATCTGTCCGATGAATTAGTCGACATCAACTCTAGGATGAGCCCTCATGACGGGGAGGGGACCCCCTCAGGCTCTACTGATGATAGCAACGAGATCATATCTGATACTGCCCTCCGAAGTTCTTGCGTCAAAAAGAATTCTTCGAATATGTCACTTGTGGATGAAGCTTGTGATAATGAGCTTGACGATGTCTCCCCTCCTCCGGTCATGGCTCCCCGAGCCTACCAACTAGAGATGCTCAATGAGAGTCTAAAACAGAATGCAATCGTTGTCGTAAGACGAACCCCCCCCTTTCCTCCTAAAAAGAAAAAAAACCGTCGGATCAAGTTGCTAACTGACATAGATGGATACAGGAAGTGGCAAAACGCAGGTGTAAGTTGGCTTACGCACTTTTCAATCTTACCTACGACCGTTAAGAAGACCATGATCTAAATCATTCATACAGTGCCGTGTTAAGAATCAAAGCCGAACTGGAAAGATCTAATCATGATAAGGTATTACCTGATGAGAAAGAAAATACTATTTTGAGAAACTTTTTAAACAAATGCTGCCACGCAGGTGATATGGTTTTTGGCACCCACGGTTGCCTTATGCTGCCAACAATTCGATGTCATTCGACTCCAGGCCGCCGCGGTCTCAATGAAGCTGCTCACCGGTAAAGATAATGTCGATACTTGGTTGGCTGAAACGTGGAAATTGATCTTATGCGGCGTTCGTGTGGTGGTTTCTACATATCAGGTTCTCCTCGACGCTCTGTGTCACGGATTTGTCCAAATGGATAGTCTATCCCTCATTGTCTTCGACGAAGGTGTGACCATTTCCATTGACTACCCCGAAGGGATAATTACTGACTCGTTGGTAGCACATAATTGTTCTGGAAAGCATCCTGGTAGTAAGATCATGTCAGATTTTTATCACAGGAATAAAGAATCTGGTGCTCCCATTCCCTCTATCCTCGGCATAACGGCAACGCCGTGTATGACGGAAGATATCGAGAATATTGGGCTACTGGAGGCTACGCTTGATGCGAAATGTACTACGCCAACGTTGCACCGAGAAGAGCTCCTCAAGTGTGTTAAAAGACCACAGATTCACAGTGTAATTTATAATGCACCCGGCAATGTCGAATTTACAGCTTCGATGCGACGATTGCATCATGAGTTCCAAAATCTTGACATAACCCATGATCCATACATTTTGAGGCTACAAGAGGACCTAACGGACCGAAACCGCCGTGCCTTAGAGAAGGCTATTGAGAAATATGACACATTTGTACAGAATCAAATAAGAGGCTTGCACAATCGTTCAGTCGAAATTGCAGAACAACTCGGATCATGGGCAGCCGATCTCTATATTTGGAAAGCGGCTGCTTCATTCCATCAACGCATAATCCAGGACAAATCTAACATCTTCGAGAATTGGATTGACAGCGAGAGAAAGTACATCGCGGATTTTTTGAGCAGAGTTTCTCCCCAGAGACCCCTTCCGATGCCACAGAGCGGAGACGAGATTTCGGACAAGGCTAGTACTCTCATCAAAGAGCTTGCCTTGACAGAGGAATCGATCGTCTGCATCATCTTCGCCAAAGAGCGAGCCACCGTCACCATGCTTTGTGACCTCCTCGAATCGTGTCCTAGAATCGTTGAGAAGCATCGCATTGGATACATGGTAGGCTCATCGAATTGCCAAAGCAGAAAGCAAGCCTTGTACGAGCCCCCAGGTGACTCAAGTCAGACCGCCCTTCAGGACTTTCGGACAGGTAAAATCAACATTTTGATTGCAACCTCCGTCTTGGAAGAAGGTATCGATGTGCCAGCATGCAACATGGTCATCTGCTTTGACCATCCTAGCACACCCAAGGCGTTTGTACAGCGCCGAGGTAGGGCTAGAATGAAGGATTCAAAGCTGATCCTTTTCAGCGAACGCTGTTCGCCGACCATTGAGAGATGGATAGCGTTGGAGGAAGACATGAAGGCGGTATATCAAGATACACAAAGAGAGGTTCTTCAGCTTCAGCTGCTTGAGGAATCCGAAGAAACTTGTCCAAAGTTTTTCCAGGTCCGGTCTACAGGAGCAAGACTTGATTTTGATAATGCTAAATCTCATTTGGAACATTTCTGTCAGACATTGTCTATGGGCGAGTTTGTCGACAGCCGGCCGGATTACATCATTCACAAAGACGATTCTATTCCACCCATCTTGACCGCAACTGTACTGTTGCCTTCTTTTGTTCCCGCTGAGATCAGACACATCGCTGGAAAGCTGCGCTGGTTTTCCGAAAAGAATGCAACAAAGGATGCAGCTTTTCAAGCCTACCGTTCACTCTATGATGCCGGACTGGTGAACGAGCATCTTCTGCCCTACAGATACAGTGATATTCCTGGAGTAGAAACCAGAGTGTCTAAAGTTGACGTAGAGGCCCTCTTCAATCCCTGGTATGCCGTGGCGGAGGCGTGGAAGCAACATGACCAGGTCTGGCTGTATTCACTTACGCTTCACGATAACGACAAGTTCGGCGTTACTCATTTTGACCTTATGCTGCCTGTCGATATTGGTCCATGGCGGTCCATTGAATTATATGTTAGCAATGAAGAAACCTGCATACTTCAATGTGATTCTAGTCGGTCTTTACCAGCGTCTGAAGCTTTGGATCTTCCAGATCACGCATCGACACTGCTAGCACTTCATTACGTGCATCGCTGGGCGGTTGAAGACAAGAGTCACGTTATCAAAGTCATTGCCCGAGATGTGAACATGTCGTTGAAGGATATTGGACGCAAGGCCTTTGATGCCGGAGATGAGGCCACCATGAGCGGGGACTTCCTGATACGGGACGAGGCATATAGCCCCTACCACTATCTGGGTATCGTGCCAATGAAACCTTCAGAGGAGCAGATTCAGAAAGTACTGTATGACTACGAAAACGCGCCTGATGATGTGCCTTACTTGGTTGTCAAGAGGTGGACGAAGCGTTCTGACTTCTTGCATCGCATCCTCTCCGATCAGCCATGCGTGACAATTTCGAAGCGATATCCACGAGTTTTGCCACTTACCTGGGCAAGAGTGGACACTATTTCGATAAAATATGCCAGACTCGGTATGCTCATACCTTCTATCTTGCATGAGATAGAGGTGATCTTAATCGCCAAGGAGTTATCCAGGACGTTGCTCAACGGGATCAACATCACTAAGCTTGATCTTGTTAGAGAAGCAATCAGCTCTAGGAGTGCTGTAGAACCTCTGGACTATGAAAGGCTCGAGTTCCTTGGAGACTCTGTCCTGAAATATTGCGCGGCAATACAGGCTTCGGCTCTACACCCTGACTGGCCCGAGGGCTACCTGTCTTTCTTCAAAGACAGGCTGGTCAGTAACTCGAGGCTTTCTAGAGCAGCCATCGACATGGGACTTGCCAGATTCATACTCACAAAATCCTTTACGGGGCAAAAGTGGCGGCCAATGTATCTGGAAAACTTCGAGACGAATAGTTGTAAAGCAGAGGCGCCACGCAAATTATCAACCAAGACACTGGCCGATGTCGTAGAGGCACTTATCGGAGCGTCATACGTTGATGGGGGCATAAGAAAGGCACAGTCATGCATATCCACGTTCATCAGTGAGATAGATTGGCAAGATGTTACTGCGAATTGCAATGTCTTTTACAACAGGGCTCGTGATAATGTCGTGCTCTCGCCAGAGCTAGAGCAGCTCCAAGACCTAGTCGGCTATACATTCCGCAAGAAGGCGCTGCTCCTGGAAGCCATGTCGCACCCTTCGTGCATATACAGTAACGACATACGATCCTACGAGAACTTGGAGTTCATGGGTGACGCAATTCTGGATTACATCATTGTTCGGAAGTTGTACTCGGTGACGCCGCCGTTATATCATTACCAAATGCATCTCCTGAAAACGGCAATGGTCAACGGCGACTTCCTGGCGTTCATATGTCTGCACTACAACAAGCCTTCGGTAGAGAAAACGTTGACGGCCGACTTTGACGTGGTCGAGCAAGAGGCATCGTCCTGGGGGTTGTGGAAGTTTATGAGGCACTCTTCGGAGCCGATTGGGGTCGAACAAGCAGCAGCGCAAAAAAGGTATGAGTTACTCCGATCAGATATTTTGGCAGTGATGGCAGATGCAGACTATTATCCATGGGCTCTTCTCGCTCGTATGCAAGCCAAAAAGTTTCTCTCGGACATTTTTGAGTCACTCCTTGGGGCCATTTGGGTCGATTCCAGGTCTGTCGAAGAGTGCGAATCCTTTCTGAAAAGGCTCGGCGTGTTCTCGTATCTTGATCGCCTGGTTCGGGATCAAGTGCAGGTGCAGCATCCTAAGGAGGTCCTGGGCAAGTTGGCTGTAACGGAAACTGTGGCCTACCACATTGGCGTACAGAAGGCGGCAAACGGTGATAGAAGCTATACTTGTCGTGTAACAGTGGGCCCTCGGGTCATTGTAGAGGTTTATGATGGAATCAGCAAAGAGGAGGTTAAAATCAAGGCTGCGCAAGAAGCAGTTCGGATAATACAGAGAGAGAAACGGGGCTTTGGCCATTAACGGGATGTACCAGGGAGGAGAATATCTCTGGGATCTACGGCTCAAAAGCACTTAAAGATCGATACGAGTTGATGGCAGGGGATCTAGGCATCGGTTATGAATGATTGAATGAACTGATCGACTTTCAAGATCGTTGTCTAATGCTTTATATCACATCATTCGTGCTTCTTCAACTCCTCAAGCACCATATCAACCATCCACCCAAGAAGCTGCTCCAGGCCAGAGTCCACCGCAGCTCCCTTCAACACCTCAATTCGCTCGTTCGTCAGTGCATCTTCATCGTAATCCCCTTCCACATCGCCTTGCTCAAACATCCATGCATGCTCCTCCACGTAATTCGGCCACACAATCTTGTCCATATAGCCTGGCGGATCGGTCCAGAATCCTTCGATAGTGGCGTAGCCGTCTCGCGCTTCTCGTCGCGCCTTGGCACGAGCGTGCGATGTTCTCACGAACAACTTGAGATCGAAATAAGGTTGTATCGCCGCCATAGAGGGGGGGTACAGGAGGAAACCGTCCAGGATGCACAGGCGTAGGCCGTTGTTCGAAAGGGAGTGTGTCGGAGGTAGAACTTCCTTCACTTTGCTTCTCATCGCAGCGACGGTTGACTCAGGTACGGGACATCTACCGACTGAGTTTCGGACTTCCTTTGATTTCAACGTCGGCTGTGAGGGGGGTCAGGGTTAGCTCGGCACCACTCTGCGAAATGGGCACGGTTGTTCTCGGCTTTTGCTGTCTGTATATAACACAGCATGTCTTTTATTGTGATACTCGGGGAGAATGCAGGATGGAGAGATGTACCGGGAAACCCGCATGTTCTTTTATATAAGATAAAGCCTGCGCCATGGCAGGTATGTCAATGGCGCCAGCACAGTCCCAGTCCGGGAGCCCATCTTTTGACGGTAGCCTATTCACGTCAGATGTCAGCTTTTGGAAGTGCATCACTTCTCGAATAGCCTTGGTACATAGCGTTGACGCTGCTCGGATGCTAAGTGGCATTTGCATTGGCGCGGGCTCAATTGCAACTTACTCTGGCTCCGGCTTGTAAAAGTCATCTTGGTGCAAGATGAAGGTATTGGGAAATATGTCGCGGAGAAGGCGGGCAAGGGTAGTTTTGCCGCTAGACGAGCAGCCGGATATGCCAATCATGAGTGCATCGGGGCCATTGGGGGCGTCGACACTCATAATCGGGAGTGGGAAATTCAGATTCAAAGATGCTTCTCTGAATTTAAAACGAGGTCGTCGCTGGAGATAGCTTCACAAGCTCTCGGCTGCACCTGCCTGCCCATGTACATGTACATACACCCAAGTACCCAGGTACCCAGGTACTGTACATGCGTGCGTGGGGCAGATTGTCACAGCCAGCCATACGTCACGCCACTCGTGGCCAGGTCCACAGCCCAAGCTTCTGTCAAGCAAATTTCCACCCCAAGAGCTCATCGCGCTCCCTCTTCCTCTGAATAACTTGATAATCATACGTACCACCAACTAGCCACCATGGCCGTCGACCAGGGGACTCAAACGGGGATTATTCTGACCACAGCCCTCGCAACCTTCATCACAGGATGGCTATTCGGCCTGTACACGACGAGAGGATACCTCATCTCGCCAGCGCTCGCGGAAGAACGACGCCGAAATCTCAGCGACCCGGTCGAAAGCGAGGAGAGTGACATCGACGAGGATGAAGCCATTCTCGATCATGCGCCCAATTGGGCCAATGGCGAGGATGCGGACAAAAAGCAGGGTCTGAGGGCGAGAGCCCGTGTAGGCGGCCTCATCGAGAAGACGCCTCTCCTGTTGGATAACAGCACTGATCCAAATGAGGAGTGCAAGCTTGTTTTGGTAGTCAGGGCGGATCTAGGCATGACAAAGGGTGCGTGCCAATTTGCGATCCTTCCATGCACTCCCAGTTTGGGAAGCCTCTCGAGCGCAGTTTGTCTTGCGGCCTCGAAACTCGAAAGGGCATGCTGACACGGTGAAACAGGTAAAATTGCTGCACAGTGCTCCCATGCCACGCTCGCGTGCTACAAGACTATATCTCGCTCCAATCCCGGCAGTCCGCAGGCGAAGTTGCTTGCACGATGGGAGAGACGGGGCCAGGCCAAGATTGCGGTGCAAGTCAAGAGCGAGAAAGAGATGACGGAGCTGCGGTGGAAGGCGCTCGACCAGGGCCTCACGGCGGAGGTCATCCAAGATGCAGGCAGGACGCAGATTGACCCGGGGAGCTTGACGGTTCTGGGAGTCGGGCCCGGCCCGAAGAGCTTGGTGGATAAGGTTACGGGGCACTTGAAGCTGCTGTGAACCTTGGAAGTTTTGCAGCAGGTATACGATGCTGCACAATGACTGTGTGTGCGGATGTGTGTGTGCAAAGCGGGACTATGGACAGAACACGGCAGGGTGCTTATAAAGAGCAGGTGAAAACGGCGTTAGGGTTTCTATTTCGGTATTCAAGTCCTTAGGAATGCTTGGCATGACATATGAACTCTGTGGTCATAGGATAATCAATGGATAGGATGCAATAAATGTACTATGATGCGATTCATGGGTTGCCTGTCCGCCAAAATCTACAGTCGAGCACCGCAACTCCTCAGCCACGATGGGTTTTATATACAAGGGCCGCAAGATATTGCTGCAAATTTCGACCATTGCTACTTGGCAAATCTCGACAGGGCAGGTCCCAAATCGGCTTCCACCTCCTTGCGCTTCTTGTCCTTGAGTTTCTGCTGTTCGTTCCATAGCTCGTCCACCCGCATTCTCTTCTCGTCGATAATGTTCTTCTTCCTCTGCTTTCGGAGATACTTCTTCAACGCGCCATTCTTGCCACGAGCCCGATTCCTGATCTCTTCTGTGATATCTGTAGCTGGTGTGTCTAGGTCCTTCTCCGCTTTTTTCTGCGCATCCGACCGCAGATCGAGGTTGCCTATAAAGTTGGGGTCCAGAGCAATCATCTCTGGCGCCAGCTTGTTCAGCAGTCCCTTGACTTCGGATTCTTGTCTCTGCTTGGCCGTCTCGAACGGGTTGACCTCCAGAGCGTCAAAATTGGCCTCGCCGGCGCCGGGGATGATGAGTGACGAGAAGCCTTGGTGGTGGCTTACACCGAGGACATCTTCGAAGGGACACCATCGGACTCTTTCCATGCGGTTGCCCTCTGCGCCCCATGTCATGTATGGGGTTTTGACTTTCTCCTGGACTGCGCTGTCCTTGTTGAATAGATCTTTCCAAATCGTTGTTTGGGTTCCCCATCCAACGGCTGTTAAACCTGTGTCTGAGATGGCTACTGAGGAGGCTGGCTGACGGGTGTAATAGCTATTGACTTCCCTAAACATGCGAATATCCCATAACGCCATCTTGAGATCTTGTCCTGTTGATACCATGTATCGTCCCTCGCGATCTACGGCAAGCGATCGGACTGGACCACGATGTGCTAGCAGTTTGACGAGCGGTTCTTGTGAATTGGGTGACCAAAGTGTGACGGTACCGTTCTGATGACCAACGTGGAGAATCGCGTTGTAGGGGTTCTGCGCCATGGACATGGGTTGTCCGAGTTTGGAAGGCATTTCGGCGACGAGCTGGCCGGTCGATGTGTCTTGGTATTTTATGACGCCGCCAATACCCTGTGAACTCGATGTGTTAGTCCCACAATCAACGACATCTATATGATCTGGGGAAAGTCCAAACTCACGATAGTCGCCAAAAGGAAATGATGTGGAAGAAATTCCATGTGCGTCACCTCGTTATGCTTCCTCAAATTGTGCAGTTCCACGCCATTTCTATCATAGATGTACACATACTTCTTTTGCGCCACAGCAAAATATTGGTTGTTGTGCAGCCACTTGACATCCCGAATCGTCTCTTTCAATTGGAGCTCGCATCCCAGTTTCCCTTCGCGCCAGTCCATCGTCGCAATGTGGCCTTTCCGTCCAGCAAGTAGGAGCTCGCGGCCGTTTCTCGTATATTCGCAGATGTAAGGACCGAGAGCATCGAGTTTCAACTCGAAGCGCTTCTGGGCCGTGGCCACGCCTACTTCTGATACAATGGCATCTTGTCGAACTTTGTATGTCTTTTCCAAGTCACCTTCCGCCTCGAGGAATCCGCCGGTGTTTTCGAGCAGAATCTCCGCATCCTTGGCTTTGATGGCTGCATCTTGGAATTTGCTTTCCAACTGCTTCAGGTCCCGTCGCAGCTTCTTATCTTTGATATTCTTGGTGTTGATCCCTTTACCTCGGCCGTATGCTTTGTTAGCTTCCCGCAGGCGACGCAGCTTCTCTCTCTCATGCTTCGGCATGAGCTTCATTCGGGTCTTTTGCACGGCGACGGCGCCATTCTGGCCAACCTTGCTGATGGATTCGTCGACCGTGTCGACCTCCATGGTGAGTGACGACTCCTCTTCAATCGGTAAGTCGTAGGACGTGGAGCGGTCAACACTGGGATTGAGAGTGCAAAAGACTGTTTGCGCTTGACCGGCAATTAGCTGACGACCTGTCTATGTGTAGTCAGTCGTACGACAACAAAATTTCCGCTACCTGACGCATCTGGATCCGCTATCGCCCGATGACCATTGGCTGATGGGCCACCCAATGGACCCGTCGACCCTTTATCGATACCGTACCGCACAAAAAATTCCTGATAACCACAACCCCTCCATCACCGCCTACCTTTACCACCTGCTTGCCACTACGGGTGTCAAGAAACACACACTCATGTGAGCAATTGGGCAATCATCTCTGTGGTTACTTGAATATTGGCGTTCTATTGGTTTTTTCTTAGACTTTTTTTCCTCAAACTGGATTCTCTACCTTACCGGTTCAAAGCTGGGGGCAACGGCAAAATGCCCGTCGCCGTTGCGAATCATTCGCATCGCCCCACCAATAAGGTGTCGCACAAGCCTTTCAAGTCCAGAGCGGCTTCGAAGCACGAATTAAGAGATCGTGCCAAAGGTTTGTATAAGCCCTTAAATTTCCGTGCATCTTTATTTTCTGGTTCCTAACGATTGCTTGACTAGGACGAGTTCCCAACGAACGAGGGCAAAGGAAAACGCCCCATCAACAAGTCATGTCCAAATTCGATAGACGAAATCAGGCCAAGCAGGCTCGCTTGACCAAGCACAAGGAACACCTAAAAGAAGCATCGATTTTTCAAGGGAAAGAGGGTGCCCCGAGAATTGTGGCTGTCGTACCGCTATGTGCGGACGGCGACGCCAAGAAGGCAATCAAGCAATTGAACGAGAGCCTCGACATTAATACTACGATCCAGGACGGAAATTTCCGAGTTTCAGTTGATAGATTCAAGCAGAAACTCCAATATTTGTCTCTTCAGAGAGAACTAAACGCCTGTCTCGATGCAGCCCGAGTTGCCGATTTTGTTGTCGTCATATTATCGGCTCACGAGGAAGTAGACCCATTGGGGGAACTAATTTTGAGAAGCATTGAGAGTCAGGGCATGTCTACACTCTTCACCCTGGTCCAAGGCCTAGACAAAGTAGAACCCGCCAAACAGAGGACATCTACCGTCGGGTCATTAAAATCATTCATTGCCCACTTTCACCCAGAACAAGACAAGCTCTACAGCCTGGATAATAGACAAGATTGTTCCGATCTGATGCGGTCGCTGTGCAACACGACACCAAAGGGAGTTCGCTGGAGAGATGACAGAAGCTGGATGCTAGCAGAAAATGTCAAATTCGCAACAAACGAAAACGAATCCACCATTATCACCGGTGTCATTCGAGGCAGAGGCTTAAAATCCGATCGGCTGGTGCAAGTCGGAGACTGGGGTGTATATCAAGTTGAGAAGATTGTCGCAGCGCCTTTACCAAAGCACACGAAGAATGGAGAAGGAGTGGCGGTTGACGGCGACGCCGGTCAGACGTTAGAGGAGCCTTCCGAAGACCAAGACGACCTGAACGAGCTTGCCCCCGAGGATGTGGTCATGAACGCAGACGATGGAGTCGATGCCGAAATGGATACTGACCCCGCTCCAAAAAAGGGAGTGCTGCTTGACGAGCATCATTACTTTTCCGATGCAGATGAAGAAGAGAAGAAGATCAAGAAAAGAGTTCCCAAGGGCACGTCCAACTACCAGTCTGCATGGTATCTAGACGACGTGTCTGATTCAGGGTCCGACATGGAAGACATCGAGATGGATGCAGTGAGAAACAATCAAGACGAGGAAATTGGTGCCGAAGACGGCATTGAAGGCTACGCACAGTTGGAACCCACCGAGGCCGGTGGCGGTCCCTCTGAATACCCTCAGTCTGAGATAATGGACATTCCAGATGAGGATGAAGATGCCCAGCAGCTCACTCAGTTCCGCTCTCGTAAGCGAGATGAAGCCGAGGACGACAAAGAATTCCCCGACGAAATCGAGCTGCATCCCAACGTCCTCGCTCGAGAAAGGCTCGCTCGCTACAGAGGTCTCAAGAGCCTGCGCACCAGCCCCTGGCTAGAGGACGAGGACCGCGCCCACGAGCCTGGAGAATGGAGGCGCCTCCTCCAAATCCCGGACTACAACTCGTCCCGATCACGAGCCGTCCGGGAAGCACTTGTCGGTGGCGTCGCGCCGGGAACCCGCGTACAGGTCTACATCCGTGGCCTCAACGACTCTTGCCTCGCTGCTTCACACAAGCCCTCCTCCCCCATCACCCTCTTCTCCCTCCTCCGCCACGAGAACAAAACGACTTCAGTCAACTACCTCTTCAACCTCAGCAATGACTACGGCAAGTCCATCAAATCCAAGGAAGAGCTCATCGTGCAATGCGGGCCCCGCCGCATGGTCGTCAAGCCCGTCTTTTCACACCCAGGCTCTACGCCCAACGATGTACACAAATTCTGCCGCTTCCTGCACCCTGGACAAAGCGCCATTGCCTCCTTCATGGGACCCGTGACGTGGGGTGCCGTCCCTGTTATGTTCTACAAACGAATTGTGCCTGCACCAGGTCAGACCAACGCTGATGGCCAGCAAGATATCGGTCTCAGTCTAGTCGGTTCAGGAACAGCCCTGCCACCATCAACATCCAGAGTTGTGGCCAAGAGAGTCATTCTCACTGGCCATCCGTATCACGTCCACAAGAAGATTGTCACAGTGCGATACATATTCTTCAACCGCGAGGATGTGGAGTGGTTCAAGGCTCTGCCGCTGTGGACGAGGAGAGGACGAACTGGTTTCGTCAAAGAGCCGCTGGGAACTCACGGCTACTTCAAGGCTACGTTTGACGGGCGGATCAACCCTCAGGACGCTGTGGGTGTGAGCCTGTACAAACGCATGTGGCCTCGACATGCGGTGCCTGCGAAGGGACCGCTCCTGGAACTTGCTGTTGGGAATGGGCAGGTTCAGCGACAATCTGAAGATGTGACGATGGAATGAAATGGATGATATTGGTCTCATTTCTAGGGTTAAAAGGGCAAGTCATGATATGAGATGGACATGAGACGATCGAAGGCGGGCAAGTTAGATTCCTAGACATGCGAAACATTGATTTTATACCTGCAAGTGTCAAGGCAGGTTCTCAATTTATATATGTGTTTGATATCCTTTTTTTTTCTTCCCCCGCTTGTCATCCGATTTGGTTATACCAGCGACACCATAGACTACTCTTCAACATGATTCTCTTACTGATCGGCTAGTCTCTTTTTTTTTTTTCTCACCCACAATGAAGAGAAAATATCGCGGTGAGGTACGAGGCATCATGAAAATCACGTCGGCTGACTGCACCGGAGATCAATTTGAAACCACTTCAGTTCTTCTCCAACGCCCCCAGACCAGGCGTCGGTCTCGGACCACCCTGCTTCACACGCTCCTCCTCCGCGCCGCTAGCCTTCCACGCACTCAAGACCAAGTTAACGATGTGATCAACACCAACGTTCTTCTTGACCTGGGCGAACACAGTCGGGCCCCCTTCCCTCATCTTCCTCGCGTCTCTCTCCATGACGCCCAGATCGGCACCCACCGCCTCGGCCAAGTCCGTCTTATTGACAACGAGCAGATCACTCTGCGTGATGCCGGGACCGCCCTTGCGCGGCACCTTATCGCCCCCGCTTACGTCGATCACGTAGATGATGAAGTCGGCCAGCTCGCGAGAGTAATTGGCCGCCAGGTTATCGCCGCCGGATTCAATAAGGAGCAGGTCGGGCGAGAACTTGGCATGGAGGTCCTCCAGGGCCGCGAGGTTGGCGGAGATGTCCTCGCGGACAGCGGCGTGAGGGCACCCGCCCGTCTCGATGGCTCGGATGCGCTCAGGGGGCAGGGCAGCGTGGCGGGTGAGGAACTCGGCGTCTTCGCGGGTGAAGATGTCGTTTGTTACGGCGGCGAGGGAGTACCTCGTGCGGAGGGCGAGGCAGAGGGCGAGCATGAGGGCGGTCTTGCCTGATCCGACGGGTCTTCATCTCGACTGGTCAGTCACTTGGGTCTCGTTGGCAGGTCAAGATCTCTCTCTTTTTTTTTTTTTTTTTAGGGCAAATGGGCAGCTCTTTTACGTGTGGGTGTAAATTGTATCCCGGGTGGTGAGAGAGAGAGAATGCCCGAGCCACGAACGAGTTGGATGGCATTAGCATGACATCCGGACCAGGGGAGAAACTCACCCTCCGATACCGATTGTGAAAGCGCGGTCCGCCCAATCTCGTCCTTCAACGATGGGCATTTCCCTGCCGATGTAACTCCCGGGGCCGTCCAATATCTCATGCGAATGCCCATGTTCCTGAGCTGAGAAGCCGTCGTGCGAATGGGACGCACCGAGCTCGTGGGAGTGGGACATGGTGTGAAGCGTGTGTGTGTTTGACGGGAACTCAGTCAAGTGTGCACCGGACGATGCATTGAACGGAACACGAATTGGAATCAAGTTTACCAAATTTCCCAACCTTGGCATTAACGAGGAATTTGGCCGACAAAGTCAAGTAAGAGGGGGAAAGCAAGGACGGTAGCTGGCGGCCCACCCCGGCTCACCCCGGCTCACCCCGCGGAGGAGCCTTGCGTATGGGCTCCGGACCGCCCCACCCGAGCTTGCATGTGTGCGGTGGGGTTCAGTTCGGCCAGACCGTCTGTCTGGTGGAAGGGCAAATGCCCACTAAGTGAGAAGCTCGAATTAGTGGCCTTGTGGAAGAGCCAGAAGCGCAGCCTTTGGCGAGCATGTAGCTGAAAGCTATGATGGAGCTACCTGCCATGAAATCGGCCGGGCCCGAGCCGAGAAGACAAAGTCTGTGGCGGATGGGTTGTTTGTGAGATCCGCGTGATGAGGCAAGGCCTTTACTGATGGGGAAGATGGATCAGGATAGTCTTTTTTCGGTAGATAAGCTGTAATGTATGCCGTCTATACTGCGCGTCGTAATTTACAAATGGTTCGTCTTTCTACAAGTACATGTCAATCGGCTTGACCTCTCCCACCACAACGTGAAATCGACATCTCTTGCTTGTATATGATTTCCATGCAGCGGACCACATTATACGGGCACGAATGTACCAGTTCACTGCGAAGGTTTGGCCGTCACGTCTGACATCCCAGCTCGATCCAAGGCCGCCACCTTCTTCTGGGCCATGAATTCGCCAATCTTCTTCAGCATCTCCTCTGTGAGCTCTGGCTCGCCTGCTGTATCCTGTAGCTCTCTCTGCCTCTCGTGGTATTCCTCCAGAGGGGTCTTCATCGACTTGATTGCTTCCATGCGACCCTTCTTCACGGCCTCTTTCATCTCCTTCTCCTCTATATACCATTTCTCATGGCGAGTTCTGAATCTTGAGTACTTGTTGCGCAGCTCATCAAGCACCTGGTCTGGCATGGGTGGTGCCAGCAGGCTGTAGTAGAATGTTCGCTCTTCGACTTGCTCGCGGATCGTGTCCGCCTTCCTGGTCTCAAACTCGGGAACCTCGACCTCGGGCCAGGGAATGACCATGTTGAGTGCAGGCACAATTCGATCCCACTTCTTGCCGTAATGCCAGCGATCGAGGGACATATTGGGTGACTGCATGTTAGGGGGTACAGCCTTAAGTTGGTTGATGATGACGTCCCTCGTGAGCCCAGTCTCGGGGTTCCTGACGGGGTAGACCAGACGAATCGATCCGATGGAGATTGGCATCGACTGCGATCGCGCAGGGCTGTCAAACATTCCAACTGCCAAAGCCTACATAGATAAAGTGTAAGTAAGAGTCGAACAGGTCCCTAATTATTTGGCAATCAACACTGGAGCACCGAATCTAACCTTGTGGTGGTTTTGCAGTCTGACAGTTCCGCTTTTAAGCTGCACATCCATGATGCGATCAATTTTGCCCTTGTCGGGGCCATCCATGATGACAACTCGATCCCCAGGAGCAAGATTCAGTTGTCGGACACCGCCAGCCCAAGCACATCTTTGTTCGGTGAGCTCGGGTTTGGTGCAATGGTTTGCGAAGTTCGTCCAGTCATGTCGTGCAGACTCTTTCATAGCTCCGTAGTTGTTGAATCCTAGGTCCCGTTTTGGCGCCAAGGGGCCCAACTCCCAATCTTCTTTTCTAGCCTGTCGAGCTTCTTTCAGATTCTTCGTGATCTCAGATACAGCGCTGAGAAGTGCCTCACGACTCCGTGCTCTGGATCCAAGGGTTTCTCGCTCTATCCGCTGGCGTGTCCGGCGGGTTGCCTGACGCTGAGCCTGGGCTGCTCGCTTGACGAGCTTCTCCATGTTGTCGGCCGTCAGTCGCAGAGAAAATTTCAGCCGTTACTGCTTCACCGCAGCTCAAGTACCCGATTGGCAACTTAGTATCCCTCGTGAGAACTGCTGCCTTCCGTAGACGTGTTTATCAATCGCTGTCGCTTGTCAAGAGTCTCCGCGGACGATTTGTTGGAGTGAAGCTGGGAAATTCTCAATTCTGCTAGCGGAACTAGCCGGTCCGGGACAAGGAGCTGGGTTTGGCAGCTCTAGGGTAACCTTTTTTTTTTTTTTTTTTTTTTTTTTTTTTTCCCCAAGTGTCACAACCCCACCCAATTTAAGGGGGGTTTTTTCAGTTTCAGAGG
>KQ061700.1:207665-231474 GCA_001008035.1 Atkinsonella texensis
GTTGTTGTTGTTGTTGTTGTTGTTGTTGTTGTTGTTGTTGTTGTTGTTGTTGTTGTTGTTGTTGTTGTTGTTGTTGTTGTTGTTGTTGTTGTTGTTGTTGTTGTTGTTGTTGTTGTTGTTGTTGTTGTTGTTGTTGTTGTTGTTGTTGTTGTTGTTGTTGTTGTTGTTATTGCTGTTGTTGTTGTGTTTGCGACTTAGAGAGCAAAATTGTAGTTTTCAAACCTGGCTATGTACCGAGATACCGTGATGATGTGTTTCTGAGATGAGGTCGAGTTTTCCACGAAGCTTCACCAGAAGTCTGGCATGAACTACTTCACAGAAGACAGGACGGATGCTTCTTTGCTTGCCAAACGAGCGTGTTCAAGTAGCTAGTGACTCAACGTCGCAGACGGCTAGGCTATGTATGCTACTTCTTGTCCTCCAGCCGTTCCGTCCATCAGTCTGCCACCATCTCCAGCGCGAAAGCAGGTGCAACGACCGCCACCCATCAAAGACCAACTCCCGCTCTCGTTCACCATAATAAAAGAGGTAAAAGAATGCTCTCGTCCGCCGTCACATGCAAGTCACACCATGGCCGAATCGGCACATGGTGTCTTCTGCTGCTCGGTGCCAGCTAGTTGGGGCAAGTCTACTCCGGTCAGCGTCCAAGCAGCCAAGGCAGGCAGGGAGCAACGTTACGCACGGCGCCGCAGGAAGTGCACGTCTTGGAGTCGTTGGCGATGGAGGCGCTGCACTTGGGGCAGGAGGCGTGGCTCGCGTTGACGAGCATGGTTGGTCTTGTTTTGCAAATTGCCGCAGCACGGTGTTGTTCGTTCGTTGCTTGGGTGGTGCGGTCGAGAGCTGCGGTTTGGGCGATGGGGGATGGATGGGCTTATTTAAGTTGGGCGAGGGCGGGGGGTTGGGCTGGCGGGGCTGTGCTCGCTATCGTGAGGGCCTTATGGAGGTCATGTGCCCATGCTTCTCGGCTCCATCCTTTCTCCTCTTCTTTCCTCCTTGGCTCTGTTTTTTGACCTTTTTCCCTGTTCCTTCACGCATGCCGCTCGGGTTGCTGACGTAGTTGCTTTCGTCCTCGTGATGGGGATGTGGGGGTGATAAGGGGAGCTGATACGGCGGCTGGGGCGACTGGGCATTGTTCGTGGGTTTGTGGACAGGCCATCGGCGTGGCTTATCAAACGGTGCTCGGTCTGCTGGCTGCTAGTCCGGCGCACCTGGGCGCTTGGAATATGCCGGGCAGTCTCTCATGGCAAAGGCCCTTTGCACATCATGGTGCTTGCACGTTTTATTATTATTCTTTTTATTGGTGTGGATTCTTATCACGGGGGATTTCCCCCCTAAATAGAACGCGCCCTCTAGTCGCTGTTTCTGATGTGTATTGTGCTTGCATAATATGAGTCAAATAGGCGCAGAGGTTTCCGCTTCCGCCTTTCTTCTCCTTTCTAGCCGTTCGAAGGTACCATCTAATCCCAAACGCCGTGAATGTCTCCATCGCGCCGGACAACCCCTCCGCGGGACCAACCATGCTCGAAACTAAAACTATACCTTTATGCCAAAATCCAAGCCTGTAGAATCACAATTACATGGTCGTGTCATACACACTGTGCTGCCTCCCCGCTTCCTAAGCACGCATTAGCATTAGCATCATCGGTTTGGACTTCGTGCAAGGAACTCACCGTTGACCATCTTCCCGATGGCCTGGACCACGCTAATCACCATGACCGCCACGCCAAACGCAACAATTGCGTAGGAAACGTACGTCCGCCAGCTCCGCGTAGTAAGCCTGATGTAGCACATAGGCGGCAGGATGTATGCCATGGCCACGGCGCTCGTCGCACCAACGAACTCGAAGACGATGCCCAGATCGCACGTCAACAAGCTGAGGCCCGTGGCGGAGGCGACGAGCCCGGTGCTGAAAATGAGATGGCGGCGAAGATTGAAGTCCTCATCTGGGTACCAGTACGTGAGCATGACCTCGCGGCAGACGAACGCCTCGAGAGGCAAGGTGGTGAGCATGTTGAGTCCGAAGCACAAGCGGGCGACGTTGACCATGCTGTTGTCGGAGGGGAAGTTGTTGAGCACGTTCCCAAGCGTCTTGTCGCCGAAGGTGAGGAATCCAGCGAGCGCCATGGCCAGGCAGGCAAGCATGGAAATACCCGTTGAGTAGTGCGTTACGCGAGAGAAGTTGTCGATGGTGGGTGTTTTGAGAGAGCCATAAATTAGGAGTGAGTTGTGATGGCATACAAATGCTGGTTCGAGTTGTTGTTAGGAACAGAGTTACACCTCATTTTTCCCTCTGTACTTTCCATGACTTGGTCTGATATATGTGTGTGTGTGCGCGCGCGTAAGAGACAGAGAGACAGAGAGAGAGAAAGAAAGAAAGAAAAAAAGAAAAGAATCACGTACCAAATGATATCACGCCAATTGCCTGGAAAATGCCCCCATCAACAGTCAAAAGCGACATGCTAAACGACCCCCTCGCCTCAGGCGGCACAAAGAAGCCCTGGATGATGACCGTCGACACAATGATCAACATGCCAATCAGCGCAAAGGTGCTCGCCCGGGCCAGCTTGGCGATATCTCGGTACAGGGTCAAGGGGTAGCTCACGCCCATGACGAAGACGGCAATGGCCACGCGCCTGTCGGTCAGCAGCCCGATGACAGGCACGCCCCCCAGGTTGGGCCATATGGCAAGCAAGACGTGCGGGATGGTATCGCCAACAATGACGCCGAAAGCGACCATGCCGCCAAAGGCAAACACCCACTGTGCTATGCTGATGGCGACGAGCCCCGGTCTGCCGAAGCAGTACTCTACGGTGCCCTGGAAGCTGCTCGTCCCGCTGAGCTTGCTGTTGATGACGATGAGGCAGATGGTCCAGTCCACCACGACCGTCAAGCCGACGAGCAGGAGAATGCCTGCCAGGAGTCCGGCCTGCCGAATCGCGTAGGGCTGTCCGATGATGCCGGCGCCAATGATGGAGTTTGCCATGTTCATGAAGGCGGATTTCAGCCCTGACTTTGGGCGTCGCATCTCTTGTTCCAGTCGATCACCGTCGTCACCGTCGTCGTCGTCTGCTCCGCCCCCTAGCGTGTTGGCAACAGACACGCTGGGCGCTTCCATATCCGTCAGAAGAGGCACGCGATGCGCGTGAGGCCCCCGTCCGTCCACGTCGTCGTCGTCGAACTCGAAGCTTGTTCCAGAGGGTCTCCCATCGTGAGCTCGGCCGTTCGCCTCTCCCATGACAGAAGGCCGTATGTCGAAGTGCACTCGATTCGACGTGCGTGGTGTCTTCCGCGGCGGCGGAGGAGATGTTGTCTCGTGTTTTCCTTCGTAAACGACCAAGTCGTCGTCGCCATCGAAGACGCCGTCATCTAGCAAGCCATGGCTTTCTTCCTCGTGCCCGTTTGGCTCGCCATGCTGCTTGGCCTCGCTCATCATTTCAATTGAAGGGGTTGCAGCGACTCGACAGAGACATCTTCGCTATGCGCTGTGTGCCCGGAGCAGAGTGCTGATGTGCGGCTGAAGGGGGGCGGGCACTACTTGGTGCTAAGGAGTAGTGCGAGAGTACGAGGGCACAAGACGGGAGGATAGGATTAGTCTTGGGACAGGGAAGATTGGGATGCGGCAGAGGCCTTCGTCGGGAAACAGACAGGGAGAGAATAGTGTATGTGGATTGTGGATTGTAGATTGTAGATTCATCAGACGACGAACAGTGGAACAGTGCCACCTCTACTCCGTAACGCGTAAAAGTCTGTCCAACACCCAACACCCAACACCCAACACCCCACACCCCTCGTTCCCTTTCCCTTTCCCTTTCCCTTTCCCTTTCCCATCCAAACCTATGCAATTAGACAGCCGATATCTCTATATATTTGTGTACAATAGTTGTAGTGCAAGTGATGGTATTTACCTGTGTATAATTACTTAATTTGATATACTATAACATAACCAGATTATTACGTGTTTATATTCCTAAACTAACTGCGGCAAGAGCTCTGGAGAACTCTTGCTTCTTACTTGTTCGTGTGGCTTATAGTGAGTGGGCTTATAGTGGAGACTATTTTCTCCAGATGTACTTCGCGTGTACTGCAGAGATATGTGGAAAAGTCCAAGAATCCCTTGAACATCCAGCACATTAAAGCTGAGGCATTATCTATGCAGACTCCCATTTATATAGATTACTTAGATACATATAATTTGAGGTATTAACCATTTAGCTGCATCAGGCTCCGGTGGGAAAGTGGAGTTTTTGAGAGACTTTTGAGGTGGCACTCACTGTATTGACTTTATTTGCTGCTTACCGGCTTACCGGCGGGCGGACAGTGGCCAGATTAGGTACCTGAGACAGGGCAAGGGTTAGAGTGGAGACCTCATCGTTAGGGGGCTTGGGGTCTGGGGTCTGGGGGACGTCCACCCCGGGCGAGTTCGGACTAGCAATACCAACAACGTGCGGGCACCAGCGACTCGTTGTGTTTTTGTTGTGTTGCCCTAGCACCAGCCAAGCCAAGCTTCATCAGACTCTATATCCCCCCCCATCATGCCATTTGCACTGCAGGGACGGGCGAGCATTTCCATGTTTGAATGGATCAGTGAATGAAATCCGCTCAGACTCGCTTGTGCATCGAGCCTCATTATAATACTACACAGACATACAACTCGCACTCAACTGTTGCCATAATCACTCCAACCGCCTGCTTGCTCGTCAACTTTGTCATCCACCCATCGAACATGTACAAGGAACAGGTCGTATGGGTATCAAAACATTATCCTTATTCTTGCCTCATTGACAAGACACGTTGCGTACAAATCAATGATCAACGTCACCATATTGACCAGCTCACGAACCCAGGTCTTCTTCCTCGTGCAAACTGACACACATCTGCTTCATATTGATATGCCTCTTCGTGACGATGTCATCAGAGCCAGCACTGTCCCTAAAAATATGGCAGCTGCCATGCTGGCAAACTGACTTGGTCGTACGCCTGCCGCCGCCGAATTTGAGGATTCTGTGGGCTTGGTCGTCGCACTGCCGGTTCCTGTAGTGCTGGCAGCACTGGTCCCTATTGATGGAGTTGGGCTGCTACTCGAGTGGGAGGCGTCGGCAGTCAGCGTAGTCGCAGTGCTAGTTGTCTTGGCCGATGACACGTTGCTACTAGAAGAACTAGAAGAACTAGAAGATGACGACGTGGTGCTGCCCTGAGACCCGGCTGCAGCGGCGAACCCTATGCGTCCTTGATCTTTGTCGAACACGGTATAAACGTTCTTGAGAAAAGTATCTCCCAACAGCCATGCGCCTTGAACCACCTCATGACCATAGATATTGCTCGTGCATTTGCCTATGCTGTCCTTTGGTGAGATCCAATCTTTTGGTGAGAGCTGGTAGTCAACGCCAGAGAAAGTAAATGCCAGAGTCTTGCTACTGTCACAAGGGACGGTATATGTCAATCCGTCTCCGCTGGAGGATCCAGGGATGATGTCATGGATCTTCTTGACCATGTCACCCGGGCCAAATACAAACGAGGTGCCGGTATCGATGTAAGCAAGAATATTGCCATTTCCAGCCTTTTTCCCATCGTAGGACATGTCATCGATTTGAATGGACCAGCCTGCGCCCTTTGAGTCGACTGTCGTGTATTTGATGTCACCAGTGTACTTGTCAGGATTTGTACCGCCAAGCCTGACTTCACCATTGTTGACCCCGTCCGCAGCACGATTCAACGCGACCCCGAAGATGTTTTTGTCGAGCTTCTTGCCATCAGCCAGTACTTTCAGGAAATTGTCGCTGGCTCCTTGATTCATAGACATTCCAAGAATACCGTCGAAAGCAAAGCGCGCGAAGTCGTCAGAGGCTTGTGAGGCAAGCCCAAATGTGTACTTGACGCTGATTCCGGCCAGGCTAATGGTATCGGAAACGAGATCGCCCTTGACGGTCCCTGAGCCATATGAGAGGGTGAAGGACTTTTGGCTGTCGACAAACGTGTCCGAGTCGCCGGAGCCGAAGGTGTTGTGCATTGCGCAAGGCTTGTCCGTGCAAGATGAGCCCATAACCCAACTTGATCCGGCACCGGTGTCGAGTAACAGGCACAACTCCTTACTCTTTGATCCCAACTGCGCCTTCACGAAGTATGAATAATCGGTGCCATCCTGGTCGATGCCGGCGGTCATGGGTTGGGCAGGTTTTGTTGCATCCACTATCTTAAAGGTATTACCTGACCGCTTGAAAAGGCCAACGCCAGGTTTTGCGGCGTCTTTACCTTGTATGTGTGAAAACTTGGACTTCAGCCATGCCGCTTGCTTGGCAGCCCTCTGAGCAGGGGATTCATCATTCTGCGATTGACAGTCAGCAGAGAATTACATGTAAAGGACAAGTCGGTCTTGCCGAAGGGCCACAACTTGATAGGGCACCAGGTCTAAGCATGACGAACCTGAGATGCTCTCTGCTCGATGGTAAGTACTAGGCCGTCCTCGACTAGATCTGTAGTAGTATTACGTTTGGTTTCGGGCAACAGAACGAGCTCTTCCTCCTCTTTCAACCAAGCAGGCGTGTAGGGATAAAAAGCATATGTGCTGTACGTCCATAAGGCCAGCTGCAGAACAACAGCCGGGATCATGATGGAGGAATTATGGTAGTACTGGACGTCGCACACCACGGAGGTACCCTCGGAAGGTGGGCAAGAAAACCGACAGTCCAATTAAGACAGCGCGGAAAGAGGAAGCAAGTTGTCGCACGAGACCGGCCCGATCCAGATCATCTGAGGCGAGCGATTGAGGAAGTTGGATAGTAGTTAATCGAGTGGGTAGAGAAAAGAACCGGTTACGCAACGCTCGTAATAATGACAGATTAATAAATTAGATATTAGAATGAGGCATCGGACCGCAAGCAGGCACCAATTGACCGGTTCAAAATTGAAGACTGAAACGGAATGCGAACAATGATTGTAGCAAAAGTCTTTCGGACTTGTTGATGAGAAATAAAATTCGATTGGCGAAGAGCTTCGAGTGACTGGGCAGTCTCTCAGAAATGAAGGTATTCAAAAGAACTAAAGCACAAATCAACGGATTAAAGAGAAGACATGGAATTAAATTTTTTGGATCGCAAAAGATGCGGAGAGCTGAAAAGACAAGAATGAGGAAGGGACAGGGTTTCAGGGGTGTCTGTGATGCTGCAGGTCTTGAGGACGCTACGAAGTAGACTGAGTAGCATCAATCTCAATTGGACAAAGCTGTCAGTCAATCCTTTCCCGATGGGGCCATATGCGCAGGCCAAGCTGACGCCACTAATACCAGATGGGAAGCCACAAGGGAGTGCCCTGCATCCAGTCTGAGCTGGGCACTGGATTCAGGCTAGTCTGTTTTGGTCAGCTGAGTAAATAAAATAGGAAATGCGACCGTGGCAACGGCACGCGAGGCAGGGGATCGGCCAATGAGTGCTTGACCCTCTGTGCCCTCTGTGCCCTCTGTGCCCTCTGTGCCCTCTGTGGGCGGTGGGCTGCGACGTGCATGTGCATGTGTGTTACTGGGAAAGTTGTCAATGCGAATGAGGACTTGATCTTCAAAGACGACGAGGCTCCAGCTGCTCCGTGCGTATTTCTTCAAGGGACCGCCAGGACCAAGGATGTGTGCGACTGCCAATATGGTGCGAATAAGGTGCGTTGCCACACATACCTCGTATTCCTGCTAATAAGTTGCAGATACAGCACGAAATACCTACTCCAGATCTGATGCCCCTTTCTAAATCACCAGTGCCGTTTTGGCAATCGGTAAAGAGTCCTTCTTCCTGTTGACCACAATGGTCCCCCTTGTCTTACTCTGCAGGGGATTTCGTGCGCTAAATCGATGCTGAACACGATACGCGAAATTACCACACAATCTCGCAGGCAAACAGACTGTGATTAATACAAAAGTGTGTTGTCTAGTGACAAAATGTGACAAAAACATGACGACAAGTAAGTGATGTTAATCTTGCTGACTTGTATGACTAGCAGAACTGTCTCCAAAAAAACCTGGTCTCTGACGGGGAAGCAAATTTCCCACTGGGCCGCAACTCCTACACCCACGGTTCGAAATCACACATCGCGCGCACAACACAAGCCAAGGAAGGGAAGGGTATTGCCGACTCGATCCGCTGACCAGCTGGAGCGTCGTCTTTCAAGGGGCACCGAGTCCTAGGACACGCCTGACTATGACGGCAGGTCCGGACGACTATAGTAACAGCAGTTCAACTCAAGCTCAGCTTTGCCAAGCCTGCGCTTTCTGCTCCTTAGGATGGCCCTTCCCATATGGTGAGCAAAGCGGTAACTAAGGGCAGGTAAGATTAGCTTATGTCGAAGTGTGGATGCATTGATGTTCACATACTGATTGACGTTGCAAGGAATGCGAGACAGACAAGGCCGATTTGCCTCTGCAAAAGCCATGTAGCCAGGCAAACCTGGATAATTCCTCCAAGGATAATGATTACGCCCTGGAACGTGTTAACGCAACTCTGGGATTTGTGCGGGGACACTGCATGACATACTAGTTTACCTAGCTTCAGAAGCTGATGACCTCGAGAGGTCTGCCTGGGTACGGGAAATAAATACCTTGCTGGGGTCAAGACGAGCAACAAGAGTGATGGGAGCAACACAAGGATAACATCTTCAAATTGTGTACTGAAATTCAAGGTTCGGGGAAAGCCCGCCGCATCATCGCGAGTCGGAGTCGTGTTGTTCATCATAGATGATAGGCAATGAAGACGAGTTCCACGAAAGCCGGCAGCAGTTGCGGAGTAGCTTCAGGCGAGTAGGTCGGGTGCCAAACGCCTTGGTTTGGCAAAAGCTCATGTGCCTGAAGGACAGAGTTTTGTCTGCTCCAGGAATTCCAACGACGCAAGAACTGCAGGTTTATGGTACCTGGTTCGCGTGTCGATTGCCTTGCGGGAGCGCAGAAATGGCTCGAGATGACGAAATGGTATGCATGTGGACTTGTTGGTTGGCTGTGAGGTTTACTTTGGAAGTTGGGAGTGTCTGGGCCGCGCTACCATGCCGAGTTCCAAGATTGAACAGCTGTGCAAACCAACATCCAACGGTCCAGCGCCGAAACCCCAAGTTGCTTTATTCCGGTTTCGGTCTAGTTGCTGCTGCATGATCAAAAGTCCGTTGCTGCATGTTTGCAAGAGGAAGGTGCTTTTGCCCATTTGTAAGAAAGTGCCGAGTCTGCTGACTGGTGTCGTACGTAGTTAGTTACGTACTACGGCCTGGAGAATGAATTGTAATCAAGAGTCGAGGCTCAAGACCAGTGGGGGTTACGGACGGGACGGCTATGTAGAGCTGAGGCACTCAATAGATTGAAGACGAGCTCTAGCAAGGAATTTTGGCTGCAGATAGAAGAGGACGAGGTTTACAACGCAAGTTTCCCTTCCCGTTGAGGATATTTAGTGGAAAAGTGACGAACACAGCTTGGTGGCTAGTATTCAGGAGGAACTGATATATTATGAATTTCGCACCTCCCTCAGGCCTGGTCCACGATATGGTTATAGTTATGATCCAGCGAATGGATGATTGAGGCCACTCCGTTGTATGACCCAGCGTTTTACAGCCTGAAAATCCCTGCAGGTATGAACTACTTCCATGTCGGTCATCGGCCGATGCCACAGTTCGTCTCAATAAACGGGCAACGGCGTGAGATCAATCTTACATATGGCTGATTGTCGAAGGTAGTCAAGGCCATGATCTGGCGCTATACAAGAAGACGAAGTCAATTGCGGAGAATGAAGACTTGCTCAGATGCGTGGAGTATATAGGCCCCGGGTCACGGTCAGTGTAATAGTCTGGACGCAAACCCTTGTGCAGCATATTCTGTACTGTTGGTGATCCAAGTTCTTATATGGTGTTTCAAGTCATAACTTGCAAGGCAATGGATCTGATGGAAGCCATCTATTCCCGGAAGTCATCTGTTCCCACGAGCCAATGTCCGCTTGGTTTCTGAATTGTTGTTCCTCGGACGGTATCAGCTTCTGAGCCTTCGAGGTCCACACCATCGGCTGCCAAGTACATCGAGTCTTGGGAGAATATTCCCCGTTGGTTACCTTGAAGTAATTCCCTCCATGCCTTGTCGATATGATCGCTAGGTTCTCCGACGTACTGAACTGCCTCGGGATAACGATCATGCGTCGAAATCAAAGTGCCGTTGCCATCAAACGCCAAACTGCCCTTGAACTTGATCCTTTGAACTGTAATGACTGAAACGCAAAGGTTCTTTATAATTTCAACGTTAAATTCTCTCCAAATATTTCTCAGACGGAAGCATTTAAATCTGACCAAGATCAGTTCATAGCCTCTCGCGAACGAGTACTGCTCACATTCGTGAGCGGACAGATAGGCTACCGCAATTAAGGATATTACCCCTGCTGATATTATGGCAATGTAGGCTGAAAGCTGCGATAGCAGCCTCGTGGTATGTGAGCTGATGTGAGCTGCTTGGGAACCGGGCCTGGTTCAAATCTATTGCGTCTAAAGAATTTCCCAACAGCTTTTCATCATCGTTACTCCCGTCGTAAATGGACTCGTGGCTTCTTCGTTGATCCATGTTGCTAGGTGATTCAGTAAGGAGGTCCCCTATATACGACAAGATGAAATCTAAATTTCTCCAAGTAATCAAGAACCAGGGATGGGCAAAGCAAAGCAAAGCATTTGAATTTATCAGCGGCAAATCCTAGCCGATAATCAACAATATTTGGTCTGATCCCCCGCCCAAGTACACTACCATTTCGTGGCTAGCGCATAAGGTAAAGAGCGAAGAGCGAAGTGGAATGCTATCGATCAGCATACACAAAAGGCTTCAAATTCAAGAAAGGTCCTGTAAAATATTCAGTATGGTAGGTTAAGAACAGGACGAAGTGCTTTCTCAGAATGCTTGAAGTACACATCTTTACACATTTATGTTCTGGTCACTACTACTTCTTGATACTCTCTTTTGCTCCATGGCGCTCCAGCCTCTCCTACACCATGGCATTCACTCCCGGCCTGGTTGTTCCCATGATCAGAGAAAAAAACCAGGTTCCAATCTGGAGGAGTCCCGGAACATGACCCCTCGGCGTGTACAGGGACTATACATTGAAGCGTTTGCACTTAATGCTACTGCCTGTTGGCCGGCCATGGCCACGCCTGGTAGACAAGTAGGGGCGTTCCGATGAGCTCACTTCCCCCTTCTCCAAAAGCACATCTCGGTTTGAGTCTTATCCCGAGCCTTTGCTTTCACCTAGCCCACAACTCTATGTCACCGTTCCAGCATCCAGATTGCCGATACCAAAGCCGTGCCATGAGCGAATCTCCTAATAGAATCGCTGGGCGCCTAGATTGCTTTCTCGCATGTGCCCGTGATAATAGTGAACTAGTCTGGGCAGAGTTCATCGGATAAGTTGGAACGTCATGCTGGTCCTGGAAATGATTAGCGTTGCATATGCTGGAGCTGCAGCTGATAATCAATGGGTCTATATCAATAGGTCTATGAAATCTGCTTAGACACAGCCATCTGGTAGTCTTGGTAGTGTCAACGCGAGCGCCTATGATAATACACGGGACACAATGTCCCCCAAAATTCGGCCTTTTCAAGGTCACCGGAGGGCGAAAAAAATATCTCGATCTCGTGCGGATTCAGCTAAAATTGCCCCAAGCCGCCGCTGCATCCAAAATAGCCGCGTCTAGGCGTGTACTGATTTTCACGTCCTGCCTCATCTGCGTCCATACTTCGAGCATGCGATGCTCTTTAGTCTGGACCATTGGCATCATCACCAAGTTTCTGAGAAAATGCCACACCGACTCATTCCGCCACTGAAACTTTTCTACAAGAGACAGCGTCTCGTTCAAGACGCCCTCGGCTTTTTCTGGGCACAGCTCCAGCAGATGGAGGAGAAATGACCATCCCGAAATGTCTTGATGATGAAGACGGCACCATCTCGTCACCGTGGACAGAATAGTGTCCACGACGGAACTTGCTTCCTGGTGTGGTAAGGTGCACTGCTCCGTTACGACATCTCTCGCATATGTCCAGGCGTAGTAGTTGCGCGGATGCCTCTCTGCCGCGACGCAGATTACCTGCTCAAATTCATGCAACAGATGAAGCGGTTTCTCAAGGCGCTGCATCTGGCCCAACAGCCACCGTTTGTGATTCCACAACACAGGTGATTTGGTATGACGATGAAGTCGACTGCTCAGTAAACTATTCATAAAAAACAGTTCGCGGCTGAGTTTTTCCGTTCGCATACGATCAGACATGAAACCTCTATCGAGCACCCGTTTCCGTATGTTCGCAGCAGTGAGATGTTCCGAGTCCATAAGAAGTATAATAGCTGTAGCTCTTTGAACATCCTCATCGCATATACCTCTATTTTGACGTATAACATCGTTCAAAATTTGGCGTGCGTACAAGAATGCTTGAACGAGCCGTAGCTTTGGCACGCCAACGTATGCCTCATCCTGAAGCACGTAGGTGTCTCGATCCAGCACATGGCTTTTTGGCAAGATCTCTATCTCCAGATACGTTGCATAGGAGCCCTCGAGGACAGCGGATATTCTCTCAAACGGCAGCTTGTGATTTCCATCCTGAAGTGCTCTTTTCACACTGGGGTCGAGAGCTCTCGACATTTGCACTATAAAAACAGAAACAGAAACAGAAACAAAAGAAAAAGATGAGGATGACGTCTGTTTTGAACTGATGGAAAAACAGGAGCGACATCTAGGGTAGCTTTGCACAGCGACGTCAGGCGGAAGCTAACCTGATTCGCCCAATGCAATTCACTGGGGTTACGGGCAGACCAGCTCATGAGACCATCTCGCCTGTCGCAGCGCACAACTTGCAGGCACAGCAAGACTCCCCCCGACAGGGAATTGCAACGGTCGGTCGTGTGTACCGTGTCTGTTACTACGTGCTCACTCAAAATGAAGAGAATTCTCATCATAATATTCGTTGTTGAGCTGGTTACCCAGTTGATCAACGCTGTTGGTGCAACACAAATCAACGATTTGGTATGTCACATATCCAGCGCTGGTTACCATCGCCTACCATGCGGCTGTCCAAGCTATAGTACCAAAACGACTAATGCGAATGCAGATTTGGGCGCTCATCAACTACCTACCCATTTCCACATCGAAAGCTGCCGCGGAGCAGCGTAGACTCCAGGCCGAGTACCTCAGAATTCGTCGAGAACTGAATGCCACGAGCAGCCAAGACGAATTTGCGAAATGGGCGAAGTTACGTCGACAACATGATAAGCTGCTTGAGCAGCTTGAAGCAGTCAGTACGTCTCCCTCTACTCCTGTTCTTCCTCCAGTGAACGACCGACGAGACGAGCCACTTGGTAGGATCATAGATTATGATAAGGACGCAAAGCTGACAATGACTGAATCTACAGAGAAAGGAATGGGGGCAGCACGCGCTCAGTTCGACAAGTACCTGACCGTGATCCGGATGCTGGTGACTAAAGTTCCGCAATACCTCGTACCCTTTTGGTACGGAAAGGAGCCCATGTTCTGGCTTCCATATGGCTGGTTCCCCTACTACGCGGAATGGATCATTTCATTCCCCCGCGCACCGCTCGGCAGCGTCAGCGCGCCATCATGGCAACTAGCCTGCTCGGGAGTCCTCACACTGTTGATCGAGGTTCTTGTCTTTGTCGGAACACAATTGTTCCGGCAGGTTGGAACGAAAGTATCTGTTCCTGCACGGGGTTATAAAAACACGGCCGGGACGTCTGAGAGGTCCGAGAAGAAGGAATTATAAGGTTTGCATGATATAGACATGACATGATTGTCATATAGGGCAGGCAATAAAAAGCTCTAACAATATCCCTAATTAAGGACGATGAGAATGTTTAAAATCTACGTGACTGGGTTGATGCACAGGCGAGCAAAGTCCGGATTACGGTTCAAAGAAATGTATCTCGTTGAAATTTGACGCAAAGTTCCTCATTGCTTCCGCTGAGACTTTGTAACACGACAGAGAATGACCCTTGGCAGGGTACTTTGGGGTTGCTCTAGGCAGCATATTGACTCTGACGACCACGGAGAGGTCGCTAAGCTTCGAATGCGCCAAAATGACGAGGGACAAGAATTGGGAGCATTCACGGCGGAAGGATTCATCGCGGGCGAATGCAGTAAATTGGTTATATTGACGAAGCTATTGGCAAGCAAGAAGGGTCGCTGGCCGCATGAGTTCGTGGTTGCGGTAATGCCTTTGGGATTAGGAACAGGAGTGTTCAGAAAGCCCGACCGTGCCATGCCCTCACCCGTATCGCCTGACTTGACCAAGGATTTAGGGTCAAGCCCACTATCAGGAAATGCTGAAGTGCAGGGAGATGAAAGATTTTGATGCAACAGGTGAGCAAAGGGAAATAACGAGGATCGGCAGTTGATGATAATTTTCAGCTTTGCGGCACCGTGGCTGGCTCGACGAAACGAAACGAAAAGAAGGAAGACTTTTTCTGCAAGCATTTATGTACGTATGTGGGTCCTCAGACCTCCTTCCTCGAGCAACTAAACGCGCAGCAACTAGACCCGGAACGAAATAGGTACCTCTACACCTATTTTTCGCCTCGAGATACCTCCTATAATTTCTCCTTTTAAGGCCTTAACGCGCACTCACCAAAATACCTATTCCAAGACAACTCTACTCACAAGATGGCATGGTCCATCCTATTACTGAACAGGTTAAAGATGACATTCCTCTTGACGAAGTAGGAGAAGAAGCACAATCAACAGCTATCACGATTGTTCAGGAGCATGATATACTCCCGCAGCTTCAATCTCTCCGTCGGGACTTCCTTGTAATCGCAGAAAAATACCAATTTAATAATCTGTTGATATAACAATGATAATATATGTACTTACGGAGTACTACTCGACAAAATTTCTAACAAGTAGCAGTATCGCCACCTGCTACCCGATTGGAGACAATCCCTGCAAGTGACCAGCTTGCTCCCTTATTAACACTGCACTGTTAATAAAGGGATGCATTCCGTTGCAATAGAAGTCCTGGGGCCGAAAGTAGACCGTGCGAATTTGATCACATTTATACCATATGGCCTTCTGATGACTAGATGACTAAAACGACAGGAGGCTCTGGCTCTGTCCCCAGCCAAGAGCCAAGGCAACACAGCAACAGCAGCGAAAGGGCAATGTCATGTGACCATGACCAGTTGACAAATTCATCGTCCTTGGGGCTTGGGGGAAGCAGTGGCGTTGGTGGCGAAGGGACCACGCAACATGTTACATGTTGTGTGCCTGCTCAACACTTTGACTCTGCCCACAAAGCGTCCAAACTGTGTTTCCCCCCCCCCTAAACTAGCTTCCCTTGACACGTTGCTTCGTTCTTTGACGGCATAATTGTGCTCTCTGATCCCTGACCGGGCGCCGAACAACCTCTGCTGTAAGCGGCCGCCCCAACTTAGCCTTCGCCGCACCTGCCTACCCCGCCACCGGCTGGTCTGCGCATCACCTGCGCATCACCTACCTGGGTAGTGTCATCCATCATATTACAACGAGACGCTTCTTCTCCAAATTGCCGCAATATGCCCGTCAACCATGTAGTGCTGGCCTCTGGGGCTGCGGTGGCCGTCTCAGTTGCTGTCGCGACAGCCATGGCCATGTACGAGAATCCCGAGCTGCGACGATACGCAGACGATATCCGACGCCGCATTGCCATGGCGTTGCACTCCCTGGGCGACGAAATCAATCCGCCCAATCGGCCTCCCAGATTCAACAGGCCCGAAGACGCAGAGGGGTTCCTGCAATCTAGTCGTGGGCCTGGCGCCGAACCTGGTGTCGACGCGGATGAGGAAACTCGCCGAAGACAACGTGAGGAATTGCTGTACTGGAATTCTGTGCTCCTGCGGAAGAAGCAGGAAGAAATGGCTAAGCAGCCGACTGCCTTGCCAGACGCCGAATCGTCTCGCCCTCGCACAGGCACAGGCACAGGCACAGGCACAGGCACAGGCACAGGAACCCGCAGTTTATCATTCGACGACTTTTTGAGGCAAGACGAGAATGCCGAACAAGGCACATATGTGTTCAACACCAGTGCCGACGTGCGAGACGCAAGCAATACGGGACTTCGCCACCGTGCTTTTGCCGCGTCCGCCTCGTACACTAACCCTTTCGCCGACGAACACTATATTGATAGCAACGAGGTAGCTGACATGTCAGCCACATATATGCCCAGGAAGGAGGAACACATGTTAGATATCTACAGTGCCACGACCCCCGAGAACGAGGATGCTCAGTCCCGCACAATAGATGGCTCACCAGTGTTGATGGAGCTCTCCTCGCCACAGCTACCACTACCGCCCACCCTGGAACGCCGTCTCGCTGACGATGAATACATGACCGCCAGCCAGGAAGACCGGCACGAGGCATACGCCTCCATCCAAGCATGGGCTCAGCACTCCAGTCGAAATTTCTACTCTCCCTTGCCTGGAACGCCTGTTGCGCCGGTTTCTGAGCCGGAGCCTTTGAGCGATGGCCAGCTGACGCCCACGGATTCTGTGTCCGTCATTGGATCAAGCGAGGCTGAGGTGCTCGGGAGTACTCACGTGCAGGTTCAGCGGCCGTCCGACGTGTTGAGCGAGAGTGAGGGTGTCTTCACGCCGGCCAGTTGGTCCGAGGTGGGCAGCGTAGTGAGCGAAATTGACGGTCAGGCGCCTGCGAATGCGCCTTTACATGTCTAGCCACGGATGGATGGAGTCGGTGGTACCAGGGGAAAACTGAATGGGTGATGAAGCATACTTTCGCTTCTTCATCGATACTGAGCTAATTGGCGTTGACCGGCGTTCCGGGATGCTCTAATTCATTCAATGGAGCCAATCTTTTTTTTATTTCTCTTTTTTATTTAGGTGCACTGGAATCATCTATATTTGCGCGCAGAATCGTCCACTACAATTCTTGTCTGCGTTGATCATATAAAGTAACCCGATAGCAAGAGCAGCAGCGACAGACTCGGGTATTTAAGATATATATGAAAATTGTCTTTGTTCGTGTATAATCGCAATCTATATTCAATCATGTCCAAAACTGTATAACTCAAAAAAAAAAAAAAAAAAAAAAAATTCAAGAATCACTACGCCATGCTCTTCTCGTCCTTGTCTACAACATCTAGTCTGAATCCCCCTCAAGATACTCTACATAGTCCTTAAATAGAGCACACACCGTCGCCCCCGTCAACTCGGTCCAAAAGACCTCCTCCTCGTACTTGTCAACCCTGAGCTTTTCGTTCAACCGCCTCACAAAGCCTTTGCCAAACCTCCTCTCAAGGTAATCTAGGAAATATGCCGTGTGCTGATACCCATCGTCCCACTTCTTTCGGACCTCTTTCTTCCAGTGCGGCGGAGAGAGATGGCAATGCAGTCGTACCCAGTCTGCGACGCCTTCTATCAGACCACCGGGACAAGTGCCTTGCGCATCCCACTGCAGACAATGGACCAGCTCGTGGGTGAGTACACCGGCGATTTCGGAGCCCGTTCTGGTCTTGCTCGTCCTGGTGATGTGGTCTAGGGCGAAGTGGATCTCCTTGTGGTCGTTGTCGAGATCGCTGCCCGTCGTGTATGCTACGCCGGGCATGTCGCGGAAGATGAAGGTGACGGAGCGGGTGGGCGGGGCGGTGGTGGTGGGGTCCGAGGGAGAGCGGTAGAGAAGGCGGAAGACATCTGAGATGGCCTTTGGGATGACCTCTGTTAGGTTGGCGGAGGAGAAGAGGAGTTTTGCGCCGGGGTGCGTGATGTCTCTGCATTCGAGGCGGAGCTTGGGGTGTTTGAAGTGGTCTGGGTGCTTGTGCTTCTCGTGCTGCTCGTGCTTCTCGTGCTCCTCATGCTGCTCGTGCTTCTCGTGCTCCTCATGCTGCTCGTGCTTCTCATGCTTCTCGTGCTGCTGCTCGTCCGAGGGGTTGGAGTCGCCGGAGATAATTCGGATGGCGGGAGACATGGCGGGCAGGATTGGGTTGGGGACGGGAGTTGTCTGGGGATGGTGATGCATTCAAGATTTCCCTTCTGGGCGAGGCCGTGCGGGATGTACAGTGGTGTGGTGTTTGACGAGACAAGAGGGCGGGAGAAGGCGGAAGAAGAAGGCTTCGGGCGATGGTGAGACGAGAGGAGGAATGACGAATGACGAATGCCAGAGTGCTGTGGATATCAGCCAGTCGATGTTCTGAATCCCGGCCTCTTCTCTGTTTGTGCTTTGTATGCTTGGGGGTGGACATTGGAGAGAGAGAAAGCGATTGATGGCTCGAGTGAACTTATATGTGGGAGCACGCAATGCTGTCACGAATCACGACGGCCTTCGGCCCTCGCGATGTTGATGCGATCTAGGGCACGGATGTGGCTTCCAAGGGATCAATGGTGGGGCACCTTGGAAGTCTATCTGAGCACATGCAAACCGACCGGGATGCTGCTTTGGGATCAGTGGGTACCTGCCTAGGCACGCTGCCCCGCACTAGATAGATGCTGCAGCACCACCCACCCCTTGCCACGGTGCCACCTCCCCTCCCCCAGGCAACATAAGCCAGACGTACAAGGTAAACAACAGGGGGGGGGGGGGGGCCGTGACACAAATTGGGACACAGACAGCAACGCAGCCTGTCAGCTCGAACCGGCCGTTGCCGTTGCCGTTGCAGCTTTTGCGCAAGACTGAAAAAAAAAAAAAAAAAAAAAGCATCCATGTCGTTTGTGGTTGATTGACTCTCCTCCTCCCATGTTTTCCAACTGCTAACTGACAGCATAGCATATCTTTTGCACCCCATTACACGCTCCCCGTTTGCTTTTTTTTTTCCCTCGATCAATCGGTTTCTTTACAATTTTGCGGCGCGGCTGCACAACTCATTCCGAGGCTTGCCCCGATGCGATCTCCCTCACGACCGAATTCGCGCCGCCGATCCCCAGAGCCCTGACGGTACAGTAGCATTCTTGCTGAGCGCTCGTCGTGAAACAGGTACGACTTGTTCTGAAGTTCTTTTTCTTCTCCTTGCAAAGTGATTGCAACATCTCGCACATTGGAGCCCCCCTTCCTCTTGTTGCATAACATGTCTTTTTGGTGGTTGTTTTTCCCTCCTTTTCGATGGCCATACTTTAATTAGCTTGCCCCTCTTTGGCCCCGTCGGACCAGTCAACGTCGTCGTGTCTCTCTTTAATCCCGGGAATGACCTCACCTTGTCTCCGGCACTCGCCTTAATTCTTAATTCAACCTCCGTCACATCCCCAATCTCAGCACGCATCCCCTACTGTTGATGCTGATGCGCATCCGCTGCTTGTGATGCTTTGGTTTCAGGTGATTGCAGGCTTCTAACGACGACTTCCGCTGCCAGACTTACCTCCACCCGCTCAAGCTGCTCCTCCCCTTTCCTCCGGGCCGACAACCACCACAACGCGCGCCGTCCATGGCTGAAAAGCTCACCGACGAGCAGGTCGCCGACCTGCTGACCATCCTGCGCAGCGATTCGTCTCTCGATGCGAAAGTCCAGTTTGTTACCACGGTAAAGTCCGCCATCAAACAGCACAATGTCCCCGAGACGTGCGTGCCTCATCTGTTCGATGGCTTGCGCACGGCTTCCTCTTCTCAGCAAGCTGCCCTCGTCAATGCCGGTTTCACTGCGCTCAATCACCTCTTGACTCGCCTGTCGCGACAGGATCCGAAGCTGCTTGGGCGCGAGGCCGTGCGAACCCTGCCGATAATCATCGAAAAGCTCGGCGACCCAAAGGACAAGTACCGATCACTAGCCACTGCCTCGCTCCATACACTCTACCCAGTTGCCGGGGCCGATGTTGAGCGCTTCGTGCGCAATTCAGCATTGACAGGCAAGAATCCGAGAGCCAAGGAGGCCGGCATGCACTGGCTTCTGCACGTAAGTCGAGTGTTTTGATTTCCGATAACGCTTGTCTTCGACACCTACAGGTACTGACTATTTCGTGTTGCGTAATAGGCACATGAAGAGCGAGGATTGCCCTTCCGAGGCTACGTACCCTTGCTCATGGAACTTCTCGAGGATGCAGATGGCATGGTTCGCGACACTGCTAAGACCACTGTGATTGGGCTGTTCAAGTACGCGGGGCATACATTTCCCCTCGTTTTGTGATACACTGCTAATTCTTCTGATTAGGACCGCCCCCAATACCGCGAAATCAGACCTCAAGCGACAATTGAAGAACTTCAAGGTCCGCCCTGCTATCGAACAGGCTATCGTCAAGGCCTTGGCTCCTGTCGGCGGACGTCCAGAAACTCCCTCGGACGGTTTTGCTTCACAATCCTCACAACCATCTCAGTTATCACAATCAAGTCGCCCGAACCTTGCCGCCAGCGTTTCATCCATTGGGCCCGAGCGCCCAGTTACCCCAATGCCCGATGCCCAAGCTGACGCAGTTGAACCGCAATATGTCAACACCAACCGTGAACTGGACGATGTATTCAAGGACATGGCGCGGCATTTTGAGGGACGAGAATCGGAACAAAACTGGATGAAGCGCGAGCAGTCCATCACCACTCTTCGAAAGCTCAATGCTGGCAATGCTGCAACAGATTTCCAGGATGTATTCGTGGCTGGCTTGCGGAGCATGTTGGACGGTATTATCAAGACCATGACATCGCTGCGCACAAGTCTGTCAAAGGAAGGCTGCGGTCTTGTACAGGAGCTTGCCGTATCGCTAGGTCCCGCCATGGACCCTATGGTTGAGTTACTCATGCAGACCCTCGTCAAATTATCTGCTGGCACCAAGAAAATTAGCTCGCAAATGGCCAACATGACGGTCGACCGAATCATCAGTCGAGTGTCCTACAATCAGAGGTTGATGTATCATATATGGAGCGCCAGTCAAGACAAAAACGTTCAGCCCAGGTCGTACGCGACCAACTGGCTCAAAACAGTGCTACGGAAAGAGGCCGGCCACAAGAGCCATGTCGAGCACACTGGCGGCGTCGACTTGATGGAGAAGATCATCCGCAAAGGCTTAGGCGATGCAAACCCTGGCGTGCGGGAGAAAACGAGATCTGCGTACTGGGCATTTTGGGGCGTGTGGCCGGCCCGGGCTGATGCGTGAGTACAGAACCCGTTGCATTAATATTGAAAAGCCTTTGTTTTGCATTTCACGCAGCTGACAGATTGGCAGCATCATGGCCGACCTGGACGCGACAGCACAGAAACTCCTGAACAAGGACCCCAGCAATCCCAACTCGCCCAAGAAATCAGACCCTCCAGCCCGACCTGGGCTTGGACTTTCGAGAAGCACCATGACGTCTAGCAAGCCAAGTCTTCGCGAGGCCATGCTAGCGCAGAAAAAGGCTGCAATGGCTGCTAGGAATCTGCCAGCCCGGCCGGGATCAGCTATGGCACATATTTCGTCGCCAACACGCACGGCATCGAACACCTCAACCCACCCCACAACGTCCTCCAAGTCGACTGCTATGAGGACTCGTCCTGAGTCAACCCTGTCCGTTAATGCCGGCGGCATGTCGGTGGCTCCTATGCGGCCTACGCGACGGAAGCCGGAAGTGGCTGCACGCCCGGCCACCGCTGGCCCGTACTCTGTTCGAGACCACCACGCATTGGAAGCAGAGAGTCCCGAAAGCATCAAATCCAAGCATGTCACCCCAAGACAACCAGCCAAGGCTGTTGCCTCAAAAAAGGCTGTGCCTAAAACTCGGCCAGGACATCAGTCTCATGCGAGCGAGTCAAGCATCTCTTCGCACACCTTTCAGCGGTCTCCCTCAAAGTCTATTGCTTCGCCTCGAGGCAGCCCGATAGCATTGAGACATGCACAGACATCGTCTCCGTCGGCAAGCCATGCAAAGCCTAGTGAGGATGTCAGCAAACTGGTGGTGCCTCAACTCGCCAGTCTGCACGTGTCACCACCCAACCAGGAGTCGGCGGCCCAGCTTCCACAATCTCCCAAGGATGTGGTGCACGCCTCGCCTGTAGCAGGCGCGCTTGAAAAGAATGGCGTGACGAATAATCTCGACTCTCAATTGGAGTCACCTTCTCGTTCGCTCAAGGTTTAT
Source organism: Atkinsonella texensis (assembly GCA_001008035.1). Taxonomy (NCBI): domain Eukaryota; kingdom Fungi; phylum Ascomycota; class Sordariomycetes; order Hypocreales; family Clavicipitaceae; genus Atkinsonella; species Atkinsonella texensis. The sequence continues at coordinate 229,665 of KQ061700.1, forward strand.
GAAGACCCGTTCACCGATGACGGTGCATCCACCACAGTAAAGCCCACCTTCAATGTCCCCGTTCTGGAAGACAGGCCGGTGAATGAAGATGCCGGCAATCTGCCCAAGGCAAACGGGCAGTCCCATCTGGTAGCGGATCAACCAGACTCGCCCGAGAAAAGCTGCCAGAACTCCAAACTGTTGGACAGCGGAATCACGAAAATTAAGAACAAGAATCTCGAGGTCCACGGGCTCAGGAAGCTGCAGTCCCTCATCCGCGACAGCAAGACCATTTTCACCGATGAGAGGTTCGAGGCTCTGTTGCTAGGACTCTTTCACTATCTCCAAGACCCCTTGCCGGGTATGCCGACGGAGAAGGCCCAAGATATAAAAGCTCAGATCCTGTCCACCATCAAGCTCCTCCTTAAGAAAGAGCGGGACAATTTTCAGCCCCATGTGTCCAAGGGTCTTGAGTCTCTTCTTGAAAGCCGGGGCGCCTACGACACGCGGGCTCACGTTGTCAGCGGCCTTGAATTGCTCGCCGACGAACTCGTGGCCATCGGAGACGGGCCTGAGATTGTCGTCGTCCTCAGCAAGAGGTTGCAAACATGCACAGACACGACCATACAGGGCTGTCGCACGCTCAGCATGGGGTTGCACGTCCTGAAGGAGATGCTGGACAAGCGCAGCGAGTTCATGCCTTCGGAGAAGGAACTCGCCCAGTTGACCAGCCTGTCGAGTCGATGTCTGGAGTCGGCGGATTCGGGTGTGCGCATGGACGCTGTCAAGTTCTGCGTCTCGCTGCACGAGAGAGTCGGCGATGCTGCGTTCTGGGGGGCCATGGCGGGCATGAAGGACGATCCAAAGAGTTTGATTACGTATTACGTCGTGAAGAGGCAGCGAGAGCAGGGTGTAGCTGCGTAGCTAGGCCTTTGGAGTTGTGTTTAGCAGTGGTTTGCCTGGCGTTTCTTCGCAAGAGGCGTTGGTAGCAAGCAGCCTGTATATAATAGAGCTCGGCAAAAAAAAAAAAAAAAAAAAAAAAAAGCTTATATATCGTGCATGCAGAGTTCATGTTTCGCGCGATTTGTCAATGCCGTGACGTCCGCCAATACGGCCTGGTGGTTTGGCTTCCGAGGGAAGACTGATGGTGCGCTTTATGGAAGGCCGTTTTTCTTCATCGTGTCAATTGAGGTCTGAACAGCATGAAGGGAAGAGTAAATACCAACCAGTAACCTGGCACGACGGATATCCCGACGATCCAGGACCGAAAGGCGGAATTCTTCAGACGACAGACACAGCTCCGGGCGGGCTTCACGGCAAGGACCAACTTTAACTTGCCCACGTTGTTAGTTGGTCACGGCCAAGTGGACAAAGGGAGAAAAAAAAAACAAGCACGTTTGAATGCAATTTTTGAGCAACACTAACTGCCCCGTACTGGAATCGAACCAGTGATCTTGTCATTACTAGTGACACGCTTTACCACTGAGCCAACGGGGCTTTTGCAGCTGGAAGCGGCGGAGCAGAAGTGCTCTATATGGACACCAACTTGCTGGCTGCGTCGTCAGATCCTCATAGTATGTGCCTACCTCGCATGAATAGCCTCATTGGATCGATCCTCTACCCCAACCAAATCCGACGTCAAGCCGAGAAAACATTCACGCCAGACGCCATTCATACACGTCATGCAGCCAAGACCACAGCCATTACCGCAAGGCAGCTAGCTACGCATCTCATCTCAAGCACTCCAATTCATATTGAACTATCCACCCACTCACTACAGGCAATTTATAAGTGCGCCACACCAACCCCCCCACCCACCACACCCACCCCC
>KQ061700.1:231883-331493 GCA_001008035.1 Atkinsonella texensis
TTCCCCCAAAAAACCGCCGATGTGAGCTCGGGAAAGCAAAAAAAAAAAAAAAAAAAAAAAAAAGGATGCATCACGTAGATGTCCTGTCTCTGTTTTTTCGAACCTTGTAAAACACTCGCCTGCAGTTCCGCAAGAAAGACATGCAAAACGCAATGCCCGTGAGCTAAATTGACGCTGAAGTATAGTAAAGTCGTACAAAGTGGCCGGGGAGGAGAACATTGTAGAGATGGTGGCTGAATGTAGTCAGTAGAACTTTCCTCCAGCCCAGTCATGTAGTGTCTTGTCAGCAGTGTGCAATGACTGCTCAATACTCCGTCGAATACCGGAAGCCAGTATGCCATAGCCGATAGGTCAAGGTTTTGATCAGACGCAAAATGGATATCATTGATGGTCAAAGTAAATCGAACGCCAGCGCTATCACATCCCCCCGTGGCATTAATTCCGAGCCATCATGCCCAACTTGTCCCATATGAGGCGTTGGGACTCATCCGTCCGGGACAACACAAGTGAAACCAGTCGCTCATGAGTCACCGAAGATTCGATTGGTATTTTCGATGACAAATTGAACTGCAATGTTTTTGGAGTGCATGTCAGTCATCTCACGCTCTATGCTTAGATCTCGCATTATGGTTGGTGCGAACACAACAGCCAAGTTCTTCGGTGACATCTACAAACTTGTTAGAACCGACGCCGATTTACCTTTGAGTCATCTTGAGATAAAGCTCTTACCAGATTTTCGCATTCGCGCTTGGCTACTCGGTTAAGGTGGAACATGAGGAATTCTAGACAATCTCTGTGGCTTTCAGGCATAGAGGCAAATGATCTCCTGAGGTGCATGCACCTCTCAGCCTCGTCAACAATAGCTACATTTCCTTGGTCAGTCTTTTTGCTGTAAGCCAAATTTCAGTCGTCTGCGGGTGGTTCATACCATTCGACTCCAGTACAAGGTCATAGACATCAAAGGTCAAGAGGGGAACGGGCAACTTTCTGAAATACTGCTTCAGCACACTCGTCACGGCAGTGATATCCATGTCTGGATCAGAAATGTCGAAGTTCTCGTTCTTGTCAAAACCCTCCTTTATCATATTGACCTGGGAGTTACCGCCAGTCTTGCGATAAATGCCCTCTTGGTCCATGCCACGCAATTCAACTTCTTCAATACAACGAGTGACAACGGCAGGGATTTGACGACGCTCGTACTCGACGCGTTCCACAAGATCAGAACCAAAGAGGGTCGAGGCAGGCTCCGCAGCTGCCACACTCATGACTGCGCTGGCCGAGACAGACTTAGGCATTGCGTTCTTCTTGCCAAAGAACCCGAAGCCTTGCCTCCCCGGATCCAATTGTTGCTTGTTTTGCGCGTTGCTGAATGCCGGTGGGGCAGACGGTTCAACTTGTGAGACCGTCATGTTGTAGGGCAACCCGATATTATCCCCCGCAACCCCTTGGTGTTGCTGGTGCTGGAGCCTTTCGCGATCGTTCTGCTGGAAAGCCACGACTGCTCGATTGACGCCCTTGGCCACGTTTTGTGCCATTGTCTTGGAACCCTTCTTCCAGTTGAATTTCTTCACCTGCCCCTTCCTGACCTGCACTACTGTCGGACCGCTCTCCACGATCGGTTCTTCGTCGCCGACCAAAGTGGCACCGGTTGCCATGCTCGAGGTTTCAAGATTATGAGATGATCCAGCAACACCAGCCTTGCCCGAGCCGTATATGCCGAGACCGTTTGGCGATTTGACGTCACTTATTTGCGACTTGAAGCGTTCCTGGATTTGGTGTGTCAAGTCGTTGTTCATATCAGCCAGTTGAGCATTCTTGGATGATAATTGCTCAAACTCCATCAGTGCCCGATCACGGTCCGCCACAGCCTGTTCCTTTTCTTCAACCAAGTGATCTCGCTCCTCGTGCAGTTTTTCAATTGATTCCGACATGGCTTGTTTGACAGCTTCCAGCTTTTTCACAAATTCCTTGACTGCCGAGTCCTCCAACTCACGAGGGTCAATTGGTGTTTTGGTTTCCTTGGCGCGCTCGACATAACCGGCGAGCACTTCCAGTTGACAAATCATGATTTCCGTCTGTGTATCGAGAACAGACACTGTCTTCCGTTTCTCCACTAGCTTCTTGTTGAGATTCTTGATATCTTTCTCCGTGGAAAACTGTCTCTCCAGCTCGGCCACGCGTTGTTCAGAGTTCCTAAGTTGTCTTTTAAGCATGGCAGCATCGTCCGGAGCCGATATGGAAATCGGGCTACTGATGTCTTGAGACATTGCTGGGTGATCATCGACGCCATAAGGAGACCTGGGCCACCTGGGCGACATGGTCCCCCGTGTCGTTTCGCTGATGCTTCGGGTGTGGCTGGTACGAGTAGGGGTGGGTTGATAGCTTGATTCAATACTGCCGGCGCGGCCATGGCGCACTACGTTCGAGACTCGTCGTAGGATGGAGGAAGACCCCTCGTCGGTGCCAAGGATTCTAGCCATGTCTTCATCCATGCTGAAGTCGCCTCCATTGCTCCACCGGGGTAGCTTTGGCGATGCTTTCTGCTCGCCTTGTTGGTCTTTTGCGCTCACCGATGCCCTTCGGGGGGTTTGAACCTGGCTACCGGGCGGCGGCGGCGCGGCACGAGGCTGAGTATATGATTCATTTGCACCAGGAGAAGTTTGCTCACTGGAACCTGATCGCCGACCAGGTTGTCCATTTGCTGGTCTTGGTAAGCAATAAAGTCGACGGCAAAAGGGGGTTTTTCCACAATGGAGATCGGACACATACTGTTTCTTCCACTTGCTAAAGGTACTTCTTTTCGCGCGATGGGCTTGGCAACATCTGTTCGGCTTGATGGTTTCGCAGTGTCTGTGTCTTCGGATGTGCGTTGTTCGTTCACTCTCCGAGCCTCGGACAAATTGGAATGACCATCCTTTCGCACAATGCCATTATTGTTGGTCTTGCTGGAGGTATTTTCTTGCCGAACGGATGAATGTGAGCTGTTGCTACGAGTGGACATTCCTTTTTTCACTACAGGCGCATCTTGAAGCTTGAACTCATCGCCGGACACTGAGGCATTTCTTTGCTCTTGTTCTGCCGTCTTTGAAAATTTGGCAGATTTGAGCCTGGCGGCATCGTGATCTGACGAAAGTGTGCGTCCCTTTCCCTGGAATGCTATGTGAGACGTCGACGATATGGAATCATCCCGCCTGTCCGACCCGGAGGACTTTGTAACACTAAAGTAATCTTTCTCCTTGCGTCGGCCTCCATCTGGAGCGTTGTCTGACATGGATCGAGGCGTGCCCACTGGAGCAGGGCTAGGATCTAGAGCTACTGGTATGAAGAAGCTTTCTGGTCCTTCACCGGGCCCCGAGTCGGCGCTGTGATAAATGGACGAGTTCCGATTATTTCGGTAGGTCGCGGCAGGTAGACTCAAACCTTCCGCCTTGGTTGACGAATCCGATATTTCAGGTGATATTGCGGGCCTTGAGCTTCCGGTCGAAGAAGTCTCATTGGGTCGATGTGTGGCGTGTGGCCGAGAAGATAGTTCCGTCGGAGTGTCCGAGTCGGGCTCGACGCCATCATTCGAAAACGCGTTTGGAGGTATGGCGCTTGGGGGTAGCGCGGGAAGTGATTTTTCGGTGCTCATCGGTGAGTGGTCTTTGTCTCGAGATTTTGCAGCCGAAGAGGCTTTGTTCTTCTTCCTTCGCCTAGCTATAAGGGTTGCGTGACATCCCATACAGAAAATGCCTGACGATGTCCTCGCATATCGCAGATTCTCGATCTTTCTCTTGCAGTTGCGGCACCGGAAGCACGTAGAACAGAAAGCTTGATCTCCGGTCAGAAAAGCACGATCTTCAATTTTACAGCCGCAAGCGTTGCAGCTGTATGTGCAATTGTTGCAGATGAGTGACCCATCCCCGAGGAGTAGTAAGTTGGCGTCGGAGTCGAGGAGTGTGTCGCAAGTGTGGCAGCGAAAACAGTCGAGATGCCATCGGCCTCCAGCTATTAATCGATACTGTTAGTAATGACTTTGCTCAAGGTCTACAGTACCTGGTGTCACTGCTGATAAGCGACGGACAAAGAACCCGAATTGTCGGGCGCACAGGTGTGCTTCGTCGGAGACACTGATGGACGACCCTCGTTCCAGATAACGCACCTAACTCATATGCTTTCCCCTCTTCAAGAATCTAGATGAAAGCAGTGTAGTCCCACGTCAGCCGCTGATGTGCTAAGGTCGAAGAGGATAATACCCTTTTCAACCGGGGAAACCTCCGTGGTCTGTGTACGAACCTCTCCGCAGGCTCTGCAAGGGTAGATATCGTCATTGTCGACGGGACTGTCAAAGTACTCGTCCACAGCTGGAGCAGGAGCAGGAGCAGGAGCAGCAGGAGCAGCAGTAGCAGTCATGGTGCAGGATTGCAGGCTTGCAGGCTTGCTCAGCCAGCCGGCGACGAAAAATCACGATGTATCGAGGGCTACTGAACGGGCGGCGGCAAGAGGCAAGATTGTGCGACGTCGTCGGGGGGAAGACCAGATGAGGATTTGCACTCATCTATGGCGCGGAGAGGGCGCGCTGACAAGGCAAGCTGCCACCAATCGATATAGTGAAAGGGTAAAGTACCTAGGGTGGAAGATGGTAAAGAACGACGCTGGGTATGACGGGTGCAAGGCGAGCAAAGGAAAAGTTGGTGCTGTTGAAGTTGGCACGATTTAGTCAACTCGGGAGGTCTTGGATAGGGCCCAGTATGAGCCAGCAACCAGCAGCTTAGCACGGACACAGAAACAGACACAGACAGGCAGGCAGGCAGGCAGGCAGGCAGGCAGGCAGGCAGACACAGACCTGTACACATCCACTAGACAGATACAGACACGGACACAGAAACGGGGGCAAAGTCGAGAGTGAGGACGAGTCGACTGCCAGTGTGGCGTTGCCAGGGCTGCAGAGCGGCTAAAGGGTGTGCATGCACGATGGTCGAGCTAGGGCGTTAGTTGACTAGAGCATGTCCCGGTCGATAGGTGCATGTGCTGTTATGAATTAGTAATTGAATGGTTGTCGACCTGGAAAGGAAAGCTGCTCGAGGACGAAGACGAGGGCGAGGCGAGGGCAAAAGGGCAAAGGCGACTAGTGCACGATACTACTAGCTACCTTTAGGTACCTACTGTACCTAGGCACCTAGGCACAGAGAGTACGGGGTAATACTGCCAGGTGTCCCAGACTCGCAGGCTCCCAGGCCAGGCTCTCCCATCCCAGACTTTGACACGCCCACGCGGCCACAGAGCATCAAGCTCTGGCGGACTAAATTGCGAGGTGGCCCGAGGGGGGTTGCGGGTATTATTTCATGTCGATTTGTCAGGTGTACTGGATAGGCACGGCTGGGCCGGACTGACTTGGGCATGATGGACCTGGCAACCTGGCAACCTGGGAACGGGGAACTGAGCTCTTTCTACCTACCAGGTCCCTAAGGGACCTAGGTACCTACCTAGGTAGGTACGGAGTACTGCGCTGCGTGCGTATATACAGAGTACGTCGGAATCAGGGAGTACGGCGTACAGCATGTGCAGATGTGCATATGTGTATCCGGTAAGAGCGACGGGGCTTTTGCTTCCATGTCCCAATGTCCCCCATAGCCCAGCGTCCCAGCGTCCCAGCGTCCCCCCATCCATCGTCAGGAACGGAATTCGGATTCCGCAGCTCACACTGGAACGAGGCCGCCGGTTCCCCTCAAATCTCTTAAAGCTCGCAGCCTCTTCTTCATCTTGCTCTTGAGAATTTCTGACACACGTATGGATTGGATTCAATTTGTGATCAATGCCTTATCCAACCCAGCTTGGGGCTACACGAACTTCGTATGGAAGCACTTTGTGACACCCATCATGTCGGCATGCACGATTAGAAGGCATCTTCTCCGGCACCGCGAACACGCGACTGCGCGATGCACGAAGACGTGGGCCTGTATCTGTATACTCCGTATATGTTTCCGTGTTTGCGGATTACTCGCGATCTGATCTGGGCTACCGCTTTTCGCCATGGATGGATAACATTCGAAGCGTCCGTTTGGCCGTTGGACGACGCTCAGACTGGAATGCCCACAACCACGGCCACATCTGCGGCTACGGCTACGGCTACGGCTGCGGCTGCGGCTGCGGCTAACCACGGCTGTGCCTGGATTCTGCATTATGTCATGTACCGAGGACAGAGTATGATATCCGCGTCGTGCAGACACATATTTGTTTTGTACATACGTTCAACCTTGGTTGCACGCTGATGGCGTCAATCTTGGTCGTCCCTTCCACGCCCTGGGCGCGGGGATCTGGACGAACCGGGGCCCTTGAGCCCAGCGTGGGCTGAGTGTGCCAGGGCCCAGGGGTCGTGCCATGTCACACGGGCGACAGTTTAATTCGACTCCATTCCAGCGACCAATGCCCAGCAGGGTTCGGGTTAAATTGACCACCCGCTGCATGCATGTCCAGAATCCAGAATCCAGATGCCGGCCTGTCGCAGATTCGACGGCCAAAGCTCCCTCCCTGTTATTTCACTTGCACTGCCTTGTGCTCTCCGTACGGGCTGCGGAGCACGCAGGTACGCATCGGACAGCTATTGACTCCGCCGGTCTCGAAATGTCGTCCAGAAACGCCCAATGTGCAGACAGAGTGTCTGGGAAGTACTGCACATATCGAAAGAACGCCTTCCAATCATGCAAGCCGGGCTGGCTACCTTGTCCTTGCTCTCTCGTCCCTGGCATCTGAGGGCATCTGAGACGAAGGATCCGCACTGTCCAACGTTTATTTATCATGTCCTACTCCGTAAAGATTTTACATATTCCTCAAGTGTGCCAAGGCAGCAAAGTGGTCACTTGCAGGGACCTCAGTCAAGGGGACAGAGTGTGCTCCAAGGTCAACTGGTACTTTAATTTATGGGGAGACATAGGTAGCCACTAGTGATGAATATTAGGAAGTGCTAGTAACCTAGCCTTTATACATCGCACTTATCGGACCCAAGCCCCCCGTCTTTGCGGCCTATTTGGTGTTTTGCCTACCTAGGTACTTGCAGGCCTCCACCACTTCTTCTGACTCCGCGATCACGGTGTTCTGGTATGGAGGCGCTAGAAAGTGTATATAGAGCGCTCTCTTCTCATTAACTTGATTGCTGTGATAAAACGATTGTTTAGGCATTTACCAGTCAAGGTTTTTAGCGTTGTTGTTTTGGCGGACTCAAAGATCCTGGTTCGTACCGCAAAAGTGGATCAGTCCACTTTGCTCCCTTCGTACATTCAAGGCTCAAGGATGATGGCTAAGCCTTTCTTGGCGCCTGCGGCTGGGCAACCCCGACCCACATCCGTTTACTCTGATACCTGGTACCTACAGTACGGAGTACAATGCGACGTTTGTTCCATGTACAAAATTTTTTTTTACGGCAGTACTTGCATAGGAAATCGATGCTTTACACGATACGCGCAAATTGCTATATGACCTCGCGAGCAGCATTGCTATCTTCGGCTGGCTTGCGCAAGACATACGAGGGCTGAGTATTGAGATGAAAGTAGGAGGGAGAGGAGAAAAGAAAGGAGAGAGCAGAGAGAGGAATCTACCTACCTAGGGACTTAATCCACGTTCTGTACCCAGTTGTTTATATTTCCGCTTGCGATCGATCCGTCGTACAACCCTAACAAAAAAAAAAAAAAAAAGCGGCGGCTTAGTGCGCTGAGCTCGATGCTAATTCTGCAAAGCTATTAAGCTCCTCAGTAGGGAGGTTTATCAATGCCTAGCAAGGCTCCCTCTTGACTTCTCTCGCAACTTGTAGTGCTGTGGTGACTTGGGATCGGCCCAGGTCAGATACTTGCTGCCGAGGTAGATTTGTAACATGATTCAAGGGTTGGGGTGTGTATACGCACAAGGCTCCAAGCGCGTAATTACCTTCTTCTCCACCAGCCCCTTTTAGCTGGGTGTGAGGACCCTATAGACTCCGTTGCAGAGCTGTCTGGCTTTTTTTAAATGCAGGGATTGCAGGATATCGCCATGGGACGCTGATATGGCAGTAGAGCTTTGCGGCCGTCGATGCCTGCTGAGGTACTCAAGAGATAGCACGGAGTACATATTGCATATGAACCAACATGCCAGACCTGATGCCCCGACCTAGCAGGGTAGGGGGCAAGTGGGAAGAGATTAGGAAACAAGGGAGAGAAGTGTGTCCGTGTTCGGCATGCCCCGATGGAGATGCTTTTTTTTAATCCGGAAGCGAAGGCACCAACATGACAGAATACAACCAAATTAATAAACGGCCGGCACCCTGCATGCTTCGTGCTCCTGCTCCAAATGTATCGCGTTAGTCTGTGCAAACGGCATAATCCGGGTTCGAATAAGCTTGCGTATGCCACGCCACATCTTCACCATCGGGTACTTACTGTACATACGGCCTCGGAGCTCAAGAACGCACAGCGCTAATGAAAGATTGATGTGAAATCTCCGCAGCAGCGACGAAATCGTCCATTTTAACCCTCGTGTCAACGCTATTCCATTTGTCTGCAAGAGATCATCGTACTTCTCTAACGTAGTTCAACTTTCACACTCGGGGGTCGGCGACCTTGGATTAATTATTCCTGTTCCGGCTGTACCTCACTATGCGCCTCAAGGCCAAGAACTCTTGTAGTCTGTCTGATAACCATTTCGACCAACATGAATCAAAGTTGGACGGGCTTATAAGCCACGGCTGCCCGTCACCCACAGCCTGGTCCACAGATATGCCGACAGGAATGTCGCCGCCTGCGCCATAACTAGAAAGATTTAACTATCAATAGTGCAGCCATTCAGCCCCATCAGGGGGCTTCAAGGCATTGCCCTAAACCCCATCTAGCTGGGTTCGAGAGTATGCTTGCTGTGCGGCGTGGTCTCGTCAACAACAACCCGCCCGAACTTTGCTACGGCCACTCAAGCCTTCGTATACCAACGTCACGGTGTCTGCCGGCTCATGATAAGGGGGGAAGTGCTTGCAAGGACCCCGTCAATCGGAAGCTGCGAAGGCGGCGGTTTTTTTTTGTTTTTCAATGAGCCGGCTCAGCGACCGGGACAAATCTGACCCAGATAGAATGAACCAGACAAGGAGTCGACAAATTTCATGGCACTTGTTCAGGGCGGCCCACATCGAGGGTTGTGTTGAGGAATATGGGTTGCCCGTGCACCTTGTTTTTGTCGGCCGTGTGCTAGGGTTGGAACGAACGGGGGACGGTGGCAAGTGGTCTGATGCCAATCGTGAATAGTAGATGAAGGCTGGCGCGTCAGGGATGAGCGCTCCAGAGAATCCAGAGGGCTGAAGAGTTGGAGGGTTGGAGGGTTGAAGGAAGGAGGGTTGAAGGAGGGTTGAGCAGCAGCTCCTGCTCCCTTTGTGGGGGTACCTTCGGCATGTGCAAACCGCCACTATGCTTGAAGTCACTGGAGATCAACCACCCTGGCAGGTACAGGTACGTACGCAACCTTGCTAATCCCCAAGTATCCCTGCAAGATCCTGACTGCGCTACTGCGCTAATTACAAGACCGCGCGCAGCGTTTCATCTCTGTGGAGCGAGTCCATGAAACAGACGCGGATTTTTATCCATGCTCGCCACTTCCCCCTTACAATCTGCACCTGGCGCCTGCATCACCGCCTCCTTGCATTGCATTGCATTGCATTGCATTGTATTGTACGGAGTACCGTGCTACTGCAACCTCCAGCACGAACTGTCGTCATGATTCTGACTTTGGCAAGGCGGGTTTGTGTAGGACTGCCAATAAGCGAGGGCCTTACATGGCGTCATTGGGATTGATTGAACAGTTGTGCCGCAGTGAACTCGACGACCTGCCTCTTCTCTCGTCAACACAACACTTTCCCGTTGTTCCGAGACGGAAGTGCGGGAAACGCAGCAAAAATTTTGCCTAGCTTCGTCAACAAGTGAGACGGCGGATGCAAAAATGCAAATCGAAACACCCCCGATCTGGAGGCTCGTACTACGTACATAAACAAGCGCATCACCAGGCACACTTCGCTGCCCCGGATTTCCATCAAAGACCCGGAACCCCCGGCTCGGTCAGTCGAATGGCCAAGACAGGGTGTCGTAACAGATGTGACGCGTTCTTCACCGCTTCTGTGGTGGAAACTCTGGCACAGCTGAGCGGCAGTACAGACTCACGACTTCTGTTTTCGAAAAAAAATGCAAACCCTAGCTTGATACCCGTGTCTTCCTGAGTCTTCCTGAGTCTTGGCAACACGGCAGCAAAGCCAAGGCGTTAGTTAACCTGGCAGAGATCTTTGCATTGCCGTCAATGATGGCTCGTGGGAGGTGCAAAGTATCTATCTGGACTTGTGCCGTGTTGTTTCATGTAGGTCCGCGGGATGATGCCCCAGTTTCTTTATTCGTAGTGCTTCTTGCCTACCATGCTCCAGCGAGCCATCTTGGCCACGAGTCTTGAAAATATAGCGCAGCCTGATGAGCGTGAGTGTTCTTGTTGAGTGGAGTTGTTACATCTTTCTGATCTGTGCTTCGCCTCATATGCGATGGTGCAACGGGAGAGCGTGGTGCAAATACCAAATGCTCGGACCACGGCGAGCCCAGGGCACAACCATAGGTATCACGAACGGAACACACCGTTAATAGTGGCAATAACGAACGGGTTTCGGGTGGGGATACTTGTTCTGCAGTGCCATTTTTGGTTCAGCGTTTCAACATAGCGGCAGTGTTGTTAACTGAGAGAAACATGGCCTAAAACGACACTACGCCGCAGTCTTGTACTAGGTCTGGGAACTTGTGCTTAATTTGCAACATTAGTCATCTAGAATCTAGATGTAACTCACGGGGGCTGTATATAGTCTGGCTCCCTATGGAGGGACTGGATGGAATGCGTAGACTGCTCCCTCACTGACCGGTAGTGTGTTCGACATATGCATTAATTAAATGAATGAATGAATGAATAGAACGCAATAATCTTGAGGTATCCTGGCCGTTTGACTTGTGTGATCGTCAGCAAGTAATGCCAGGGAAAAGTGCGTGAATATATCTTTATCTTTGTGCTAATGTTCAAACCATCAGACACTAAAGCGAATAGTCGCATCTTTCTTTGCGCGATTTCCAAGAGGAAGATTTGCGCATCGGACACTACATTAACAGAACAGAGCCAGTACCGACGAATGATATCCAATTCAACTAACCCATCCAGTATAAGCTGTACATAGTTCTTTGGGTGAGTTGAAAATACCGGGCAGCTGTAAGAAGAAAGAAAAGAGTTCGAGGCTCATAGACTTTGTGCTCTTGTGCAATCCCGACGATACAAGAAATATTTGTAGGCTTATGCCTTGACCTGTGGTATGGCTTGACATAGTCGAGGGTTTGGACTAGATGACGGTATCTTAGGGTAGTAGACGACGAAGATGAATTGGCGTTGAGCGAGGTTATGGCAATGGCCGATGACTGCGTATCAGACTTCCAGGCTGGCACTTGGTTTAAAAACTTTCCTGGCCGTCTACTCAAATACGTGTAAACGCTGGGCTCGGGCCATGTTGGCATTTCCTCCTGGCCATTCGGCCTGGAAATGCGCCGCATGTCGTTGACAAAAGCAATACAGAGAGGATTGGCTGGTTGAAAGATAGCTTTCGAGAAGGAAATTGCTTTTCCTGCCGTTGTAGTTATAACCAGGTAGATAGAGAGCGATGCCCCAGCCTTCAAGGCCACAGACACCAGACGCAACGGCACGCCAAGTCCCACGGTACAATAAGCTCACTTCTCCATCATTCTCTTCACCTTGTCCAGCAAAATGGTGCTCTCCCGTCCCAACTTCTTTTTGCCATCTCTCCCCACAGTCTTGGCCATAGCCTTCTTGAACCTCTGCCTCTGCGCAAGCTTCCTCTCCCTTTCCTCCATTCTCTGCTGCATCTCCATCCTCCGCTGCTCTGCTTCTTTTCTCCGCCCCTCAGCTTTCTGAAGCTGTCTGTCGTAGTAGCCAGGCCGCCTCGTGCGTCTCCTTGAGCCATCGCTGGCGATTGTGCCGGCGGCTTCCGTAGCGCCAGCCTGTGCCTTCTCTTCATCTTTGAGCATTAGCTCGCGAGTCGGGTGCATCTTCTCTTGGACTTCCCCCAGAGCGTCATTCTGTGAGTCGACTGCTTTGCTGTCGTCAACCTCACACCCGTCTTCACTGGCCTTGTCGGTCTTTCCATGAGACTGGTTCTTCGCTTGTTCGCGAGCTTTGATCTTTGCGTATTCTTGCTTGACCTTTGCTTTATGAATCAGATCCTTTTTTATTTTGGTCACTTTTTTTTTTTTTTTTTTACAAGGGAAGTGGAAAAAGGCTGTTAGCGAGAGGTTCTGACTCTTCTCTTTTTACGGGTTACTTGCAAACCTTTTCGTCGCCATGGACCATCTGGGAGGTTATCTGGGCCTACAGTGAATCCTCGTTTCGGTTTCTTGGAGGATTTCTGGGACTCTTCAGACACAAGCGGTCTTTTGGGAGCCATTTTGTTGACTTGTTGCGGTGCGACAGTCGCGCTCGATACGCACAGCTTGTTTCGCCTCTGGTTCTGTCTCTTGATGCCGAGTGTGAAGTTTGCGTGCCGAGACGGATAAATTGTGGAGCTGGCAGACGAGATGTTGCACTGCAGGCTGGGTCCGGACTTCTGGAGAGCCTTGAGGTACAAAGATGACTAATCACAATAAGCTTTAGTTATAAAGGGCTATATCATACGCCTTATATATAACCCTACTAAGGCAGTGCAGCTCTTGTATTGACGGCAGCGTTAGAGAGGTTTTTAAGGACCATCCAAGCTCTCGTCTTATACTGCAGCAGTATAGTTGAATTTAAGGTGTTATTAGAGGTCATTAGGCTAATCTATTATCGTTAGTAGTAGCCTGAACGCGTGTAACGTTTGCCAAGGTTACCAGAGGTTACTTGCAAAGTAACCCACAACCCACACCCGGAGCCTTATGGCCCGCAAGGAGTGCAGTACTGAGTATTGCTATCCATGTTTTTGGCACGGCCTGCATGAGATGCAGAACCTGCATAATAACAACGGGAGGTTTCCGCAACAAAGTAGCATTGCGGCAAAGTCAGGACTGGCAGGACTGGCCAGTGCCGGTGCCGGTTGTTGTACCGAAGCTGGCCGATTGGTTGGTTGGTTGGTTGATTGGCTGGGTGGGTTGGTTGGTGGGTTGGTGGGCGGACAGGCGCCATTGCCATTAATCAGCCTTCGGCCAGCCAGCACCAGTCAATCAGCCATCAGGCCCAGATTTGTGGGTGTCCGCAGGCCGCCGCGACTTGTATCCATGACATCCATGACATCCATGACGATGTCCTGCCCCAGCGCCGTCTCCACTCATTCATGACACCTCGGGCACATCTCCGTACGCAGGCAGGAGCATGGCTCATATCTCATATCCATCAACAATGATCCATGATCGATGCTCGGCCGGCCACACCGTTCTTGGCTTGGCCATGATTCACCAAACCACCATCTATAGATAGACCTGTTCGTGAATCTTGTTCCTGCGTCGACGAACGAGCCATTCTTGGTAGCTGCTGGCTGCAAGTCTTTTTGTCGTGTTTTATTTCTGCTCCCATCACCGTCGCCGACCCGTTCAACCCGTCCAACCATAACCTATAACAAGCACTGTCCCGTTCCCGGCTATTCTGAGATCCCGTGGCTACTCGTGTGTACAGGCGTAATTGTTCGGCTTCACTGGCCTCGCCTGCTCGTTACCGGTGCTCATAACCCTATGACACCTATGACACCAGCCCCTGTTGGACCGAATCTCTGCCGATGACAACCCAGCGATAGAACCTCATAGCAGCTGTTCGACTCCACTCTCAACGAACAACTTTTGCGTCCTTCGTGATATCGCCCGTGCTCTTGACCTTGTCCGTCAAACCCAAACGCCGTATCGGTCTGTCTTGCGCAAGTTGGAGAGCCACAGCTCAGCACTGGGCTGTGGTTCTTCTCGTCTCTCCAAACCACCATGCCCATTTTCCAAGACGATCTTGACAACCAAGCCTGCCGTTCTGGTCAACCACCGTCAACCCGACTTTTGCCCACCGAGCCTCCGTCTCCGATTTTGAGACGACTTTCTGAAGCGAGCCTACCGGCAGAGCTCTGCGAAGGCCTGGTCTCTAATAGTCCGAGACGTCCATGTACGCCAAAACCTGACGACGACGCGGCTGCTGTTTCTTGCCGAGCAGAGCTTATAGAAAGGTTGAAAAGGGGAGAGAGCCCAACCTGGATACCTAATCGTCATGTAAGCTTCACTCTTGTGCCAATGCCACACCTCAGGGCAATCATTATGGACTCTATATGCCTAACATGAATTCTCCGTCTCTAGCTCGAGTCCATCTTGCAACGACGAGACAGCCCTACTGGTCGTCGTACTTCACCTGAGTCTCCGAAGTTACTACCCCCAGTCCAAATAACGCCGGAGAAGACGGCCAATGGTGCTCAAAACTTGGCGGAAGACAGGCTGCAAGATGGGTTGGAAATTGAGCGTCCTAGGTCGGCACTGCATAGCGGAGTCTTTACAAGCAGTCAAGAGGAGCCCCAAGTTCGGGAACGTGGGCGGTCAGCAAGCCAGCTGGTTCCTGAATCACCCTGGATCGCAACGTCACCGCCTGCAGATTTCACCACGTTTCCTTTCGAGCCCAAGACAACATCCTCAGGCGACCCTAACAATTTCAGATCCGTCACGGCTTCGTCCTTGTCGTCGTCGTTCTCCTCAAGCTTCGTATACCACCCTCCTACCAGTCCATTGGTCCAATCGGAGAGTAATGACGAATTGGATTTTGCCCTTGCTCCCCAAAGTCCCGGCTTATCTTCCAAGGAGCTGAATCGCAGACTGCAGGCAATCAACTCGGCCGCCTCGACTTCGTTTGCTTCCCCTTCGCCTCGACCAGCTGCTAGCAGCTCACGATTCTCCTTTGGCCGGCGGGAGCTATATCAAGCTCACCAACCTAGGAGGTCTCTGACATCCACGCCTACCTTTGCCTCTCATGGGCCATCTCCACATCAAATACCAGCCATGCTTCGCACCAGGCGACCATCTTTTGGCTCAGACGCGTCTCCCATTCAGCATGCGTCCATGGTTGGCTCTTATGAGGAGAGTATCTTGAGAGGACGCATGTCTACTACGCCCTCCAAGCCGTTCGATTTCTTAGCTCAAATTGGGGTCCTCGGCAAGGGGAAATGCAAGTCCAGCCTCCGCTGCCCAGCGCATGTCACGCTGCCATTCCCTGCTGTCTATTACAATTACAGCAGCACCTCTCATAGCAGATCAGCCTCTGCTGACGGGCCTAGCCCATATGTTGGCCAAATAGATTTGGAAAACGGACTATCCAACTTGGAAGAGGAATCCAGGTCGAAAAGGAAAGCGCATGGCCGGTACATGGACAGGCAGGGGCTGGATGGTCATTGCGGCATTTCGATGCCTGATTCGGACCTTGATGACCGGCCGAGGCCATCCTTACGACCCAGGCGCCGAATGGGCTCACCTCGAGCTCCCCCCGGAGGCAGCTACCGCATACCCGAGAAGGGTCAGATTCAGATCGTTATCAAGAATCAGAAAAAGACGGCAGTGAAGCTGTTTCTCATGCCCTACGACCTAACAGGAATGGAGCCAGGCACGAAAACCTTCATTCGCCAGCGCAGCTATTCAGCAGGCCCCATCATCGACAATGTGCCGAATTCCAGTGAAACTGATGCCCAAAGCCGCCCCATGCTCCGCTATCTGGTCCATCTGCACATATGCTGTCCCTCAAAAGGTCGTTTCTACCTTTACAAATCCATCCGTGTCGTCTTTGCCAACCGTGTGCCCGAGGGCAAGGAGAAGCTCCGCAACGAAACTACGTGGCCCGAGCCTCGCTTCACGCCATACAAGCCCATTCGCGTCATGCATCCTCCCCTGCCCATGTCATCCGGCCCTGGAGCCATGCTCGCCGTCGACAAGGCCTTCCGCCGCCGCAGCCTGGGCATCTTCGTCGGCGCAGCATCCTCCCACGCCCTGGACATGGGTGACGTGCTAGAGCCCGCTACCGGCGGCGCTGGCAACACGCTCCCCGTCGAACCCATCCCCTTTCGGCTGCCCTCCCGCGATCCCGCTCGGGACAGCGACGCAAGCGACTCTGCTGGTCTGGGATCTCCTGGTTCCTCCCAGGCCACCAGCTGTCCGCCAACCAACGACCCATCAACAACCATGGCCACCGGCAGCACTTCACCCTACGAGAAGCTCAACAGGGGGGACTTTGGGTACGGGGGCAACGCCTTCACCACGGTCCCGGGATCGAATGGCTCCGGCGGAGCAGAAGGTCTATTGTCGCGGCGTCTCCGCTCCCTCGGCGTCAATAAGCCGCCTCCTCCCCGATCAGCAGAGGACCTGGCCTGAAAGGCATGACACAATGACTGGTCCGTAATGTAAATATCTTGTTCAAAAAAAAAAAAAAAAATCAGCAATCTCATACAGCAACTATAGAGGGAACGGCGTTTCTACTTGGGTATCGGACGCTCTTTCGTAGCCTTTGGATGGGACTTTAGGATAGACAGTTCTTAGTATACTATCATGGCTTGTTAAACCCTGCGTCGTGAAGTGCATGGGTAACGTGCATGGCTGGAATTCGTCCTGTGCTGTTCTGCGGTGGGGCGTCCATTCATATATCCCATTAGCACATCGTGTTCCTCAATACGGACAGCCATCCTCCATTACGTCCCTCTTCAACAGGGCCCATCGAGTATTCCCCAACATCCTTCTCACACAACAGTCCTGGAAAGGTGCAGTGAATTGCGATTGAAGGCTATTTATTCTACTATACAATGAAATTCCAGATACTACATACGCGCGTGCTCAGCAGCCAACCGCTCCGTCAAAGCGGCATCCAACTTCTGCAACTCGTCCGGCGACACAGCCCTGGTCACCACCTGTCCCTTTGTCCCGCCCGGTCTGGGAGCGACGTGAAAGGGACTGTCGTTGCCCCGTGCATATCTATGCCTCTTGTTCTTCTCCAGCCGCAGTTGCGTCTCGAGAGCTTTCCGCATCGCCTTGAGTTCGTCGTAAGAGAGGGGCTTCAGCATCTCCTTGATGGCCTTGTTCATGCTTTCCCTCTTGGGCAGAACCCACGTCGCCGAGAGATGTTCGTAGTCGGTCGTGATGAAGGCGTAGTGGAGTTTGGGGTGGCGCTGCTCGATATCTTTGAGCTTGGAGGAGACGTCGCCGGACCAGGCGGCCAGCTTGCGCAGCTTGAGCCACTCCCTCTGGAGGCTGAAGACGGTGGCTTTCGAGGCTACAGGGATGCGGTTGTTCTTCAATTCCGAGCGGTCTTGCAGCGATTTGGCGGTGGCTGCCCAGCCGTGCCAGTGCGTCATGAGCATCTTCTCGCACCAGTCCATGGCGCGCTCCCACTGACCCAGGTCTGCCAGGTGGCGGATCGCAAGGTTCCAGTTCGTTCTCGTGAGCTTGAACCCAGATTGAAGAACCTTCTCGACGGTGTGGAGGAGGCCGGCTCCGTCCCGGGCGTCCCCGAACGTCTTGATGACAACGTTTAGCGGCTGAGAGAGATCGTACTGATGTGCGGGATAGATGGCACCAGAGGCACTGGTGCTGCTATGAACAACCGCATCAAATGTCTGTTTCCACATTTCACGAACTTGATCCAGTTTGTTATCTTGCATGTATCCTTGCATCAATGCCGACGCAATCTCGGGTGGGAACGTCTTCTCCTTTCCCTTGTATTCTGGGAAGACTTTCAAATAAGCAGATATCAATTGTTCAATAGCCGCATAATCTCGTTGCTCGACGAACAGCATAATTGCTCGCCCGATATCCGCCGTCTGGGACTTCACCTCTACCAAACCGCTTGGAGCTGTCCATGTAGTGGATTTCGTGCCTGCAGACGATGGTTCGTCAGTTGCGGACGAAAACATAGAGAGTAAGTGGTCCAGAAGATCTTTGGACAGGGCTCGCGTTCTGTCTGCCGACGGCACCCGACGCGCAGATGCCTGCGCTAGAGACACTTGAGCTTTCAACGGCACCTCGAAGCCTGCCGATCGCATATGAGTAAATATGGTTTCGGCCAAGACCAGGTCCCCTATGCGTACAGCGCCAGTCATGACCACGGAAAAGTGCTCGGGTCCAACGGGGAATAGACCGTCCGCACGTGCGGTCTGGAGCAGCTGAAACGCTGACTGTATCTGGTCAACGTGGACCAAGGCTCGGAGGAGGAAGTCGTGCGTTTGGTGGTCCCACTCCACACCATACCTCTTCATCGACTCCAATAGTGTGTAACACCTATTCCAGTTGCCTCGGTGTCCATTAAAGTAGATGAGTTGATTCCATACCGCAGTACTGGTCACACCGCGTTGCGTAAACTCAACGCAGATCTTTTCGGCTTCTTTGAGCTGGTCGTTGTGGCAGTAAACCATGACTAACGAAAGAGCCATTTCTTTCGAAATAGGAATGTTTTCTCTTTGTGACTGGTTGAAGTACTTCAGAACGGTAACCAGATCTCCTCGCTTAGCTGCCATAGCCATGATTTGCGCATAGGTAAAGGCATCTGGTTGGCCGACCTTTTTTATTTCCTCGAAGCAGTCAATAGCGCGAGCCTGATCATCTGTTTTCGTATAGCACTTCAACATAGTATTCCAACAGTCAATATCGGGCTTGACTCCATATGTCTCTGTCATGGTGCGAAGTTCTTGCTCAGCACCGGCAACGTCACCGGCTTGTGCGAATGCGTTTATCATGCTCCGAAACCCGACTGGCTGTTTGACTACGGCTGGGAATTTCTTAGTGTACCTTGTCCAAAGGTCTTTCACGGCCCGAATGTCACCAGACATTGAGTAGAACTTCAGAAACTTCTCATAGCCCCATCGATTGAGGTCGCCCCAGCCATGATGCCAGTCGCGGTATACCTCAGCTAGGCCGGCTGTGTCTGAAGGATAGTAGAAGTTGAACATCTTGCGTAGCAACGGAATTGGAGTCCTGACGCCATCCAATTTGCGATAGGTGGAATATATTTCCGACAAGAAAGCAAGCTCAGCTTTTGTCTCAATTCCCTCATCCAAGCGTTGTAGCATGTAATTAAGATACTCTTGATACAAAGCTGCATCGTTCCAAATCCGCAGAATGTGCTTTGCTTGTTTTGGTGGACATGGGTGCATTAGGACCTGGTGTGCTATCCAGAAGCGAAGTGCTTGGAGGCCAAGTTTTGTATCTGTATATAAATCGATTGCTCTCGTGGCTCCTGCGCCTTCGGTTACTAGGTATCGCTCGAAGGCGAAGTACAGTTGCGCAAGATCCGGGTTTGGGGTCAACGACGGGATCTTTCTGGCAGCATTCTCCGAAGACGATAATGCAGGTCTCTCAATAGTCGAGAAATATTCGAGCCATATCTTCAAAACAGTGGCCCAGTCTCTCTGCATAAGTGCATCCAGCAGCAAGTGTTCAAGGCCAGCTCCTGAAGATCTAGAACGCAATCCCGTGTTGAAAATATCGAGAGCAGCCGCTTGATCACCAGCTTGCAAGTACAAGAGTATTCCTGCAGCCTGTAGATCGTCGTTCCATGACTGGGGCGGAATTTGGCGCAAGATTGATATGGCCCGACCGACATCGACGATGCTTTGCGAATTGGATAGATACACCACAACAGAAGAACGAGTATGCGCTTTCTGCTGTTCGTCCAGCTTTCCATAGTGATGCCAGACATCGTGATAGAACGTTTTCTTGGGTCTCTCAAGACATTCAATTAAGTTCTGCAGACGTGCTTTTTGGGATCGTGAGTGTCCGCGTGCGGTCGATTTGGATTGGCGAGAGCTTGGAATGGGTGAATCGACCTTGGTGACTGAGAATTCGTGGTCTTTCATCGAGCTCTTATCACTTCTCGAGGTATATTGCCTGACTCTGTTGCTCCTCCAACCGGCAGTTTCACCGCATCGAGACAAAGCGAGTGTCGCATCTACAGTTGCGGTGATGGTACGTGAAGTGAAGTTTCTTCGCCGCGCGGATTCGAAAGGCTTTTTCATGTCCTGCGGATGTGGCAATGTGGGATAGAGTCGACGCAAAAAAGCACATGTTCCACTCGGATACAAGAAGTCGAGCAAGAATACAGAAGCAAGGAGACTGGTCTGCGCAGGACGGTCGACAGATTCATCTGGAATCTGTCCGCCTTCTTCGTCTCTGTTCAAAGCTGGCCATATATTGGACAGTTCGATCGCCGAAGCACCGTGCTGCCAAAAGCCCGTGTGTAGGTTTCTGGACCGCTTCGATGATCTGCCTGGCCTGGAAAGAACACGCTGGAGGCGACATGATTCCAGACTGGCCGCGGCCCTTTCCAGCATAAGGCTTAATTGGGCAGCCGACTTCTTCGCCCAAGCTTGTTCGAATCAGATTGACATGCCCGCGGATAGCTATATGGAGGTGAAAAGTCGATGATGCAAGCTGCTTGAGATTCTTTGTCGTATGGCGTCCAGGGGCACCTTTGCAGAGAAGGAAATAATAACCTCGACAGGGAGACTTGAATGAAATCAAATTGTACAAGAACGCCGTAATGGGGAAGCGGAGTGAAGATGATGGAGGCGTCAGAACGAAGGGGCGATCATGTATCGTCGTAGCATAGGGTCAAAAAAAAAAAAAAAAATTGATGACGGGGTGTGCAGCTCCCAATCTGGATCCACGCCGGCTGGCCGACGACTGGCTTGTCTCTACCAGCAATCCCTGCGGCAGTTAAGGGAGCATGCTGGTCACGAGATCAATGTTTATCGATTAACAGCTGATCCATGCAATGGAAGCAAGATAGAAATGATGTGCTATTTAGATAATATCAATATAACCTTAGAATTTGTCCATGATAAGAAGATGTAAGTAACACCGTGCAAACAGAATGCATTACCTCAGCAGGTCGTTCTGTCTAGCAACGTTGTGGTCCAGCAGATAAAACTGGCAAAGGTGGGGGCTGGCTTTTGGAAGGCATATCGAATTGCGAAGGGCCTGATCTACGAGAACGGTGCAGCTGCACAATTCAGGAGCAACGGATGCACAAGAGACACGCTAACCATTTCTGTCAGCTAATTTTTATGTTTTGTTCACTCTGCATAAATCCCACTTGTGCCCTTGCTTACAATGTATCGCGCTAGCTAGGCGCGCATAGGATGCCTGCAATAGGTAAAAATACCTTAAAACAAAGCAAATTCTGCTGCAATTTACGGAGTCGGAGGAGGCTGTGCTCCTTGTGAAGGACAGTTGCAACCTTGCGCTGCAGCGAACTTTCTAGAGCTACTCCGTACCTGCAGCAATATTGCCAGTGCCACTATAGGGCAGCTGTTGTTAAAGATGACGCTAAAGATAACTCTCTGTATTGCAGTATTGATCTTTAGTGCTGTAATAGGCTAGGAATACTGTAGAGACCTCTCGATGGGCCGATTTAACGCCCCTGCAAGTAATAGTAACAACGCTTTCTTGGAGTACCGTGAACCACTCGGATCCACATGCAACTGGTACTTCGCAAAGTCGGAGCCACATTTGCCCCGTTTCGTGGATTAGACCCCAGTCAGGCAACCAAGCAGCTTCCTGTAAGATCGGCAAGGGCAAAAAGAGAACAGACCGGACGTGGAATACGTTCTGTTGATATTTCAGGTCTCCTATCCTGTTTGCTACTACTCAAACAAAAACCCTGCCCGATCCGATTGCCATTTCATGTGCAAGCACTTTTATTCCCGCCAGCAACTCCGAGGAGACCAAGAAGACCAGGAAATAGAAACACGAATAGCATGTACTCCTTGTTAAACTCCAATGTGTGATCAGCTTGATGCAGAATACCAAAATAAAAAGAAAGAAAAAACCCCGGGTCATTGTGGCCGACGAAGGAACTTTTCTGTTCTTATTCGAGCGTCTTTTGAACCCTGTCACAGATATTCCACGACGCTTTTGTCTTCTCCTCAGCAATTGTCGAGCTAGAAGTACTTAATACCACAAGTATAATACAAGAAAGTAGCAATCTCGTTACAAAAGCCGTCCCAGCATGAAACTTGAGCGTGTGATACATATTATTAGTGCCGGGGTGATGTGGTTCAAGACCCTGCCTGCTCGAAGAAGACCTCGTTTCTCAGACGAGAGAGAAGGTCCGGAGATCGCACTGGCTCATGGTCTCGGCGTGGTCGACGGCTCTTGCTTCTGGTCCTCTGACTACGTCGAACTGATCGATCGGTAGGAGAGGCAGTGCGTGACGGACAATGCTCCCGACGAGCGCGGCGGAGTTGGTTATGCAGCCAGAGCTGGCTGGTGAGTGACCGTAGAGCTGCTGGAGAGGTGTTGCGAGAATGCATCAGGAAAGGAGAGGTCGCTCGGCGGGGTGACCTTCCTCGCAGCGTGCTGGACTCGTCAGGTCGTAGGGATTTTGATCTCACGGTTCTGGAGAGGCTTCGACATCTCTTGCGCCCCCTGGAAACGTCCTCGTTGATTCCGGCGGCGGCTGTGACACCTAGAGGGGCGTCCGCAACGTCAACAAGGAGAGCCATGCTGCCTCGATGGGGGCCAGAAGATTCGAATGACGGGCGGAGGGTCAAATTTGGTGATAGTCAATATGAAGTAGCGACGTGGGTTTGCGTCCAATTCTTCGAAGCAGTAGTTGTTGAGGTACACGATAACGGTAGCGAGCTCAGCTTTCGGCAAGAGCCGCTAGGACACGGTAGCAAGTGTCCTAATGATGATGATACAGTAAAGGGACACGGTGAAAAAAAAAAAAAAAAAAAAAAAAAGGAGAAGCAGAGTTGAACGGGGCTGAAAGGGAAGTCTGTGGACAAAAGCTATTAATTAATCAATCGAACAAGAGGGGGGAACGTAAAGGAAGAAAGACACCAGAGGGGGGCCCCAAATGCTTGCATGTACTCCGTGCGTGGTGCGAAGCGCATGCATGCACCAAAAAAAAGAAACGAATGCCAGATGAGATTGCTGGCGTCAGACCCTGCACATGGTAGACCGTCCAATCTACCTGGCACCACTCGCTGGCACTGCTGGCACTGCTGGCAACGATAGTACATACCGGAAGGGTGTTCCCTAGCACGCCACGCACTATAAGTGTTATTAATGGAGGTCACCTGAGAACCCCCCCCAGATTACTCGGGACTGCGCTACTAGCCACACCGCTACCAAGAGAAGCTCCATGTCCTGGCACGCCTGGCTAGGTAGTTGGTCGAAGCCATCTGGTCGAACTTGCATGTGGCCCGAGTTTCAACTCTGTCGCACTGTGCACTGTGCACTGTGTGCGAGGGGTGTGGTGTGGGGTGTGTCTGTGAGTGGCTTGTCTGAAGAAGATGCTGCTCAATGTATTGCGGAGTATTAGGTACACATCCATGCGGGCTCCAGCCACATCATAGGACATGGTGGTGACATCTGGGCAGGCTTCTGGCTCTGCGGTGTTACGACGTCATCCCCGTTTGTGAGGATGAATGTCATGACATGACGAGTTTGTCGTGTATGTAATCCGCTGTTTTGCTCGGCTTGCCTTTTTGGAGTCATGAAAGGCGAGGTGCTCAGTCGGTGACTTATCGTGACCATCTGCAAGCGGCAACCGGTCCGTCTCTGAAACAGAAACAGTCCGTTCTTACAATTGCTCGCTGAGTTTGACAATCTAATCGTGAGCGCGCCACTTCGGCAACGCTCCGCATCACAAGTTCATACTCATTGGAAGTCAGTCATCTCTGAATGATGAGTCTGCGGAGTAATATGTGACCTGTGTTTACTATCGTCGTCACCTACGTCGGTATGACTCAATCTGGTCAGGCCAGGGAACAGCGCAACATCGCCCGTCGCCCGTCGCCCGTCGCCAACGGCTCATCCATCATACCACCGTCGTCAACGCGGCTTGCTCAACCGGAATGTATTGCGCTCGCGACATCGCGCGGTTCCTGCAGCCATGTGTGCGTGGGCAATCCTTGACAGTGTCGCTCAAGTCATTAACACTGTATATGCACGGCTTGTTCAGTTGCCTAATCATGCATGCGTGGGTTGTTTTGCTGGCACGACTTCGAAGCCGCACAAACAGAGCTTAGTGGAACGGCCATCAATCATCTGGGATTTGGCCGGAGCAGAGTACCTGGGTAGGTAGTTAGCCGTTGCTTCATTGAAGTCAGGCAGGGACGCCATCGAAGTATGGCAATCTTCCGGCCACCTCCTTGTTTGCTATTGACGAAGGCTTCTGTTTTCCAAAATTGCTGGTTCTGGCGATCCACTGCCACGAGGTCGGGGAATCCCTGCACTTGCAGTAGAAGCATACTTGGAACCCAAAGCTTCATTATTCTGTATCTACGCCGAAGGTAGGGGTATCTCACCTAAAACCCTTTCCTCGGTACCAGAGCAGACTGACGTTTTACGTAGGTATCTTGGGGCAGGAGTCCTTTCTGTCAAGGATGTCTGTTGTTCAACAACTGCCGTATCAGGGTCTAGCCTTGGTGCTTTTCCTGCCTTCTTCATAGAAATGTCGTGCCTCGTGCAGCCCTCGGTCTGCATCTTCCAAGAGATTCCAACATACCTCGTTCGTTCGTCTGCATGAGATCCCACCATGTTCGAGCGGTAATGGTACGACACTGCGCGAAATCACCAGATCATTTGTGCAAAGATGTGGAAGGCTCATGCATTCATGACGTGAAAGGGAAATAAGGTCACATTCCTCCCTCACTTTACCCCCCACACGAGGCAGTTGTTGAAGAATTGTAACGGTAATGGTAAGCCGATTTACAAAACTATACCCGTCGGATTGCTGGAAACAATTTAAACCGCTAATCGCTAAGAACAGCAGCCCTCTTCGCTTTTGAAATTCTAACTCGGCATGCGCTCTTGCTCTTGCCGCCCGACACACCTGGTACCATTTATTAAGTCCAACTCAAACTTCAGCCACGAGAATGCACGCACATATGTGTGCGGCAGCTCAGGTGATCATCGGCCGGCCCCAAGTGCTCATGGAAGGACAGACAGGCTGTGGTCAGCTGAGAAACCTCTCAGCTCCTCCCATTGCCATTCTGTCATGCCGAAATCCAGCTCATCGTGCCATCCCCTGTTGAAATAAATCGTCTCCCTCCTCCGGCCCTCGAGCCTAAAGCCCAGGCTCTGGTAGAGGTGAATGCCTCTGGCGTTGTAGCTCGCTGCCATCAGACACACCGTATGCAGACCGGCATGCATAAACGCCCAATCTACCATCCAATTGATGGCCTCCCTGCCGTATCCTTTATTCTGGTACTGTCTGCTGAGCATGATGCCTATATGTGCCGTGCGGTGATGTGCTATCTGGGCATCGATGCCCCCCCACCCCAGGCACATCGTTCCCACGATCCTGAGCTTCTTGTGCTTCCTGCGGTTGTTGTGCTTGTTGTGCCTCTCGGCCTCGTCGGCCTCATCGGCTTCGTCGGCCTTGCCAGGCTCTTCACCCTCTCGTACGCAAATCGCAACTCCAAGAAGAGAATTGCTCATCGCCCTTAGCTGGGCAATCATGTCCTTCGGGCCTAGTGGTCCTAGTGCCCTATTCGACGCCAGCGCTAACACAACGGGGTCCTGTTGAATCTGCATGAGGAACTCTCTGATTGTCTCGTTGGTTTCGTCAATTCTGATGAATTCCAGGCGCTCGGTGCACCAAGCATTAGCCACATCGGTGGTGGAGTAGTCTACCTCGTAGAAGGTGCCTGTGTCGATTTCCACGGACATTTTGTCTAGTCTGAAAAAAAGGAAAGAAAGAAAGAAAGAAAGAAAGAAAGAAAGAGAGAGAGAGAGAGAGAGAGAGAGAGAGAGAGCTGCGGTATAGACAAGATGAGGGAGATGCGAAGCGATGCTGACGTATGTCGAGATGCTATGGAACTAGTTGTGGTGCTATGGCTTCAAGTTCTTGAATAACACGTTTTAGCTACGCGAACTTTCAGTATATATTGTTGTTTTGGCAAGAGGGCAAGGTCCACCTTCCAAAGGGGCCTGATTCTTGTCCGGCAGCAAAGGCTGGTGTCGGAAGAACGTGGAATGACGGCTATCGTTGCTTGTGGGATCCTACACTGCGGAATGATATGAATAATCATCCGCCTCTGACGGGCGGAATCTGTTGAAAACTGCCAATTACAGAGTCGTTAAATGGTGTGCCAGGTATGACCAGTCTGTCCGGTTGACTCATCGGAGGGAAACGGGGCTGAGGGCTGAGATAGTGCAACGACAGTACTCCTGAAGAGATGACTCAGTTATATTGGGAATAATTGCAATTAATGGACTGGAGCCATGATGTGGTGGGATTTTGACGGTAAAAAGGTCGGGGATCAAGTCGGCTGGTGGATGCTCTACCTCGAAGAAACGAGGTACGTTTCAGAACCAGAGCACATTGTCACTCATGAGATTCACGCTGCTGAACTTATATGCTGATTAGACCATGAAACGTATAGAAATTCATCTCTTGATAATAGAAATCAAGAGTTGCCACCATCGTAGCCTACTCTATTTAATTAATTCACTCGACGGAGCCCAGCATCGTCCAATCTTGGCTCCGTCACCTTTCCTAACGGTGAAGAATTGTACGATTGCGACCCTTGCTTGATACTGTACAGCTCCTTGTAGGTCCTTCACCAGAACGATATCTAAAAGTCTTTGTCGACGGCATCCGCTTCGTTCAGATACGCTCCTATGTCAGCTTCCGAAATCAGAGAGCAGCAACCATGGGCTCGTAATCTTGTCCTGGATGGTTTTTGATCTTGAAAAGAGGTACCTTTCCAACCATTGCCGAATGCAGTGCGCGTGAGACATCTGTTCCAGGCCGGGTTGAGCGCCGAATCCATAAATGTGTTTGCGACAGCGCCGTTTATGACAACATGCCCCGTAAAGCCAGGGTCTGGCTGTGGTTTGTCTACATCTTAGAGTGCTTTGATGGACGAGCTGATCCATCTGGGAGAGATGAATGTCGCGAGAGACCATGCGCGAGCCGAGGGCAAAGTTCCTCCGCCAGTATCTGCATCACCCATCAGGCCATCTTCGATGAGCTTAGATACTGGTGGTGCCATGACGATATTGAATGTCAAAATTGAGTGCGCATATCGACAAAGGACGAATTTGGTAGTCGTAGTAGTCTTCTCCACGGCGATCTTGTCTGTCTGGTTGAAGAAAAGATAAATATCCCCGTTCGGGTCAGTGTGTTCAGGTAACGTCTGCAGGGCTCAGGCACAAAAGTAGTAGCCTACGGCCCAGGCAGTAGAAGAGACTGGTAGTGGGTGTGAGGTCCTGTATCATGTCCTAGAAGGCAGATTGATCCTTGGAAGGAAGTCCAACCTCGTATTGAAGGAATGCAGGCACATCACGAAAGTACGCAGGGTAACGCTGGTGATGACGAAAAATGTTGCCACCACAGCCTTCACGGAGCGCTAAAAGGAGATCTTTATTTTCGCGGTCTTTGGTCGTGACTAGTTCATACTGTAGTCTATACTGCCGAGAATAAATATTGTTAGTGCTCAATCTTTCGCCTGCCTCAAACGTTTCTTTTGTTATCTCAACAGACTGTAGACTTGCCTGGTAACAATTCTGAACCCCAGTGCATTATCGAATGCCAGCCCCTTACAATGGCGCGGGGGCGAACAGCCTCCGTCTTGAACGTAACTGTCTGCTTTCGGGAAAGTTTGTGACAAGCCACCAACAACACTTTTGTTACTGTTGGCTACAGCAACGAACAATTCCTTAGCCTGACTTCAGCCCGGATTGCCACCGCCGAGTTAATGCTCCTATGGAACCCAGTGCATTTCGGCGCACCTTCTGGAATAATTTGCCTGGTAAACTCAATGATATGTAGCTTGTACGTCCAGATCTGTAGTGATTTTGGAGCCGTCGAGCGTCTAAGCAAGCCGTGACCCGAGTTGTTTATAACCGGTCGAATGTTGTGCTTGCCGTAAACCTTACAGCTGCCTGGCTTTGCTCGAGATTTCTCACAAGGTTAGAGTATAAGAAGAAGACGCGACCTTAACGGCACAGCAGACCTTTGCGTTGGTCAAAGTAGCAGCTTAAATTCTTCCAGGCCTCGAAGGTATTATCGAGCGCCTGCCACTCGCCCGGGGAATAGCCAGCCCTTCTCGTGAGGGCGACGGCGACAAGCCAATCGTTTTTATCGTCCGATGAAGCCAGGGCCATGGGGCCAGAGAATCAAACAGCGGAAAGGTACAAGAATATACGCTGAGACGTCGTGAACCAACTCTTTTGTGGTATTTCGTCATACATCACCGACTTGAGCAACGTGTCTCGTTAGGCCATCGTGAAGAACAGGCCAGAAAAAGAAAATCTTTATATCTTTCATCCTATCTCCCAGTGAAAAGTCAACTGCCGTAACAATGCAGACCCGCCATCGAATCACGAAAGCTCATGGACTGTTTTGGTGGTGGCATGGTGCTAGACTAGGTACCCAGGTTTGGGAGATACGCCTAGCTACCGACGTAAAATGATCGACTGGCTCCCGGCTCTGCGAACTGTGTCCAAGAAGTTCCAGCCTGGTGCCTGAAGATGGAAATGGCAAAAGCCTCGCGCGATGTAAAAGGCAAAGTCGTGATCGTGACTCTTGGTATACGGAGTGGAGAGTCACATGCAGCTTTATTGGCTGCCCCTCCTAGACAGTCTCCGGAGCCACCCAGGTGACCACTGCTCCAGCCAAGCTCCAGCGGAGACAACGTCAACTAACAACGTCAACTATCAACGTCACGACGTCACAACGTCACAACGACACATCTCGCCTGAAATTGCTCTGTGTTCGGCCACTTTGCCCACCACATTTGCCCACAGTCGATCACATCTCTCGAGATCATCTCTGGTCGGATCAAAAAGCAGCTTTTGGTCAAGTTCACAACCCCCCCCCCTTACTCTGGCCAGCCTGTCTTTTTCTGCGCATCGCGACCGGAATGGCCTAAACATCACCACATCTCCAAAATAACCATGCCCCGCGATCGTCCCCCCACTACCGGCTACGAACGCCTCGCCCAAGCCGACCTTAGTGACTCCGATGATGATCTAGCTCAATCCTCAGCCTCCCTGCAGCCATCCGCAGCGCCTCGTTTCGCACCCATCACCCAGCAACCGAAGCATCGCTCAGGTTTTGTTAGTCCCAAGGGAAGCAATCAAAGGCCTAAGCTTCGTAAACGCGGTGGAAGCTCTGGTGGTGTCGACATCAAAGCCATCAATGCTCGATTAGAACGATGGGCCGACGAAATAGCTTCCAAGTTTAAACGCGGAAGGGGGAAGAGCATCTCAGGCGAGGAGGAGCGGCTCGAAATTCACCATTCTGTGTTTCAGCCTCCGGAGGGTGTGAGACCGATTTCTGCAGAGCGCTTGACTGAGGATCAGCCAGGTGCCATGTCAAAGGCCGAGTTCGAAGCTATCGTGGATAGTGTCAGAATCGCCATTCGACAGGAGGTCCATCCAAGCATGATCTCACAAGGCAGTTCTGGCAGTTACTTTGCGAGAAACCCGGATGGTAAGATTGTTGGTGTATTCAAGCCGAAAGATGAAGAGCCATATGCAGCCGGTAACCCCAAATGGAATAAATGGATACACAGGAACCTCTTCCCATGCTGTTTTGGACGAGCCTGGTACGTGGAAAGGTTTCGATGCAACTACGTTTCATCTTCGGCTTGCTAACTCCTCCATTGCTTCTTAGCCTCATTCCAAACTTGTCTTATGTCAGCGAAGCCGCAGCCTACGTACTCGATAACCAACTTCGTACCAATTTAGTCCCATATACCGACGTTGTCTGGCTATCCTCCAAATCGTTTCATTATCCCTTTTGGGACCGACGTAACTTCTATAGAAGGAAGAAGCCACTACCACCAAAGCCGGGAAGTTTCCAGGTTTTCCTCAAAGGTTTCAAAGACGCAAATGTTTTCTTGCGTGAACACCCCTGGCCAGACCAGTATTGGTCTGGCTTTCGAGCCAAAGAGACGCATCGAAACCGTAAGAAGCGATGGACCGAGAGCTGTCGTCCATCTACGTCTGGGACGCCAGAGGATGCTGACTCAAGCGACGAGGAAACGACAGCAGCGACACAAGACCCGCCTGGGCCATCGCGTTTCGTCTGGACCGAACAAATTAAACAATCATTTAGGGAAGAGCTTGAAAAGCTAGTTATCCTGGACTATATCATGAGAAATACAGATCGTGGCCTCGACAACTGGATGATCAAAGTTGACTGGGAAGCTGGGAATGTATCTGTTGTGTCTGACCCTGTTCACCTGAACATGAACACAGTCGGAGAGGACGATGAAGGTAGCATGCCACGGCCCGTCCAAGTTGATCAAATGCCTCAGCCCGCAACGACGGCTCCATACCCTTACAAGAGTCAGAGGCCCATGAATGCGTCATCGCACAAGACTGCACCAAAAGGACCCACGATTTCGGTGGGCGCAATTGACAATTCCTTGTCCTGGCCATGGAAGCATCCTGATGCTTGGCGAAGGTAAGTTTCCCCGTGTCTTGTTAATGCTAGGTTCCGAAAATGCTGATAAGTCAATGATAGCTTCCCATTCGGATGGTTATTTCTCCCCGTCGATCTAATCGGTCGTCCTTTCTCACAAAAGACACGAAACCATTTTCTGCCTCTGCTTACATCTACAGCATGGTGGGCCCAGACACAGATGGCTCTCAAACGAGTCTTTCAAGTCGACGAAGACTTCCAAGAGCGCATGTTTGCGAAACAGATTGCCGTCATGAAGGGCCAGGCTTGGAATGTAGTAGAAGCATTAAAAACTCCCGATCATGGGCCTTTGGAACTCACAAGAAGGACTAAGGTGTGCGTTTGGGACGATCTTGTTGATGTTCCTGTTGCAGTACCGATGCGTGTGACATCGTCAGAGCTCCGTCGAAGTTCATATCTTCGGGAGTCCCTCGATGAGGCAGATATTGCAAGCTCTGCTACGGCTGCGCAAGATTCCAATGCCGATCTCTTGGGCTTACAATCAGCACCATTCGAGATGCCCCGCTCAGCACGGATCGACGACGTTCAAACTCCAAATGAAGATGGCGCACGTTCGCCCAACGAGAGACGGTCAATTAACGGTCCAGACCAGAATCCCTTGGGCTATAACAATGCATCACGCTCGCTCAGTATTTATGAGCCCGCTCGCCACGGTCCGCGCCACCAGCGGCGATACTCGTTTGCCTCGCCAGCGGCAGCCCGCCAAAATAGCAGTAGCATTGCACAGCAGCTGTACGGCGATTCGCAAGACGTGCATGATAGCGACGACCTCGAGGGCGACCTGGGTTATGCTGCGGCTGAGGGCCAAATGGGCAACCGAAGAAAAGTCATTGTGGAAAGACTCGAGGCTGTCAAGAGCAGGAACCCCGTATTTACCTGGTGTTAAAAGCCGACCTGGTCCATGGCCGAGATTCTTGCATAACTCACATCCATCGCAAGGCGGCAAATTGAGCTCGCAATTACGTACGGGCGACGATAGCGTCCTCTGTGCCATAACCCATCATGTTACTATATTAACCCTGTAGGGTGTGTAGTATATTTACATAATAACCTCATTATTCCTAGATGTACAGAAGCAGTGCTTACCTAGTCTAGATTTCTTTTACACTATTAGATTCTTTCCCTTTGTATATTTCTATTGCTGCATGCTGCTAATTAATTCTATCGCTGCACGCTGCTAGTTAATTCTATTGCTGTACACTGCCCCTCTTTTATAGATGCCTTGGGTATTATCAAGCAAAGCTGTGCCAAAGGCGCCGCGTTGCGCCGGAAGGTGCTGAAGCGTGACTGCCGGCTTTGCCTCTTGAATAAGAGGTTCAAGGTGCTAAGCTACCACAATCACTAGCCACATATTATTTAAACTCGCATTATAATTGGTCTAGAGAGCATTATTTTGCTGTAATTAGCTACCTAGGGTAGAAAAAATGAGGTCGGTACGTACTATAGTGGAGTAGTAGAATGGAGTGGAGACTAGTGGAAAGCAGCTAGCAGTAACGGCAAGTAGCTAGCAGCAACCGCAGCAGGAAGCAGCAACGAAGGCCACGAAGAAAGCACCTGGCAGCAGCAACGACTAGCTTACACAGCTTTGCGCCACCTATGACAGGGTCTCTTCGCTGGCATCGGACCTAGTTTATTATGTTATAGCCAGGCTATCTTGAATCTATAATTGGTAGCGTGTAGCAATGGAATTAATTAGTAGTGTGTAGCAATTAGTAGCGTGTAGCGTGTAGTGCGTAATTCAATAAATAGATCATGTCCTCTAGAATAGATACACTAGGGTGGCCCTAGTCACTAAGAATTTGGGAATTTGGGCTGTGGCACAGAGGACGCTATCGTCGCCCGTGGTGCGGGTACGGCAACGGCAGACAGGAGCGAGATTTGCGAAGGCGTCTTGCGTGTGTTGGCAAAGCCCGAGAAAGACCCGACGGCCTAGACAGCGCTCTGCGACAGAGACGCGTCATTTCCGGCAGGGCGGGCGTCTCGGTAGTGTTTCCAAGACATTGTCTCTCGACCTGTTGACGCCTCGTCACATTTCAAAGAGTCACACACTTCAAAAGGGGCAAGCTGGATCCCGGGTTGCCTGATCCGGGACAGAAAGGTTAGATAGATAGGGCACTTCTCCAGGCCCAATCAATCGCTCCGATCCACGGACGAATGACAGGTCATATTCTGTCCGATGACGATGGAATGAAATTGTGCTCTGGTGTGCAGTAAGAACAGCACAGGCACAAGGCTTGATTTCTTGTGTCCACTTGAAGTTGACTACTCGGCGGGAACTTGTACAACACCGCGTGGACCGAAGCACAGTTGTTTTCTTTTTCCTGCGTTTCTATATCCTCCAATCACCGATGTACAATAGAGGGAAGCCTGGATAGGATAGAATGGGCTAATCCTTGAACTGATGATGCTCATGACGAACAGGGGTGGAATCCATCATGAGAGACGTGCCATCTACAAGGCTGCACGGAGTACTCCGTAGGCAACTCAACTGCAGGCAAACGCAGACAACTGCAAAATACGTCAGGTAGGGTTCGATGCCCTTTTCAAGCGGCCATCTCTTCGATGCCGAGAAGGCTACACTTTCGTATCGTTCCACTTTTCTCCTCTGGCTCGATGGAGTGACCTGAGATGACCTTCAGTCCTCTTCAAAAACATTACACATGGGATGTAGCCCTTTGTAGCTTGAAGCGTTGTTAGAACTTGCACTATAGTATAAATCAGCATAGGCAGAGAAGTACCTCTTGCACCAATGTTTTGATTGGCTTATAATCCCTGTCGGTACGAAGGTGCAGCCTTCTCGGCATCGAGAGATTGGATCCGCGGCCAGCATAAGCAAAAGCAAGCCTTATGCCCAAACCCACGCCCAAACCCCACACCAGGAAGTAGCAGTGCGCCACAAAGAAAACCCGACGTTTTGGTTCGGGGTAAAAGAAAAAAAACCCTGGCTGGACCGGAATGGAGCACAATCCATAATCCATGGGAGGATGGGTCGCGCCGCCCCGTGCTGGGAACAAGCTATCGGTGCTAACCGGGTTGTGGAATAGGGCAGGACTGCGAACAACTGCGAGGACATATGCTGATTGTCCTGTGAGTCGTGAAATCACCGCTTTTTAATGCCCAGGGAGATCCGTTTCCGTACGGAGTGCTGGCCCCCTTTTATGTCAACGGTAGCCTTTCAGAAAAAAAAAAAAAAAAAAAAAAAAAAAAAAACATTACACGCTGAAATTTCCATACCAAGGTTTTTAGGCTGCTACCTGACGATCGTGGACTTGGCCACAATGCCGCCAAACGCTACTAACAACGCCTTGGCTTCTACCATGGGCTGTAGAATCGGGCAGCCAAGGAATTCCGTGCCACTTGACGGCCTAGTTGTTGATGCCCTCAACAATGAACGGAAGAAGCGGAGTTTAACTTGGCGGGGATGTGAGACGTGCGACGTAGCTCGTTGTAACTCAGACTATTGATGGGACTTCTACCATGGTATCAATCAGTCTGGTTTCAATGTATCTTTTATAACGGGGTTTTCTGTTCCCATCGAACCGATAAACCCTGTCGGTATGAAAGTGTATCTTCCTGGGCATCAAAGAGATGATTCAAGACAATGTCTGTCGAATATAGTCCGCTGTAGCACTGCAGTTGGGATGTGGGGCAGATAATCTGCAGATGACTTGATAGGCGAGGGAACTGGGTTTCACAACCTGGGTCAGAGGTCTTGTTTCAGGATTTTTGACACGCTGGCAGACTCGTTTGTCCGGGGATGTCAGCAGCAGTCTCTCTATCATGCCGAATGATGCTGCTGGGACGGGAGTGGGCACCAGCCTGCTGCTTCATGGGACCGACGGCCGAGTTTGTCGGTCACGGCGCCTACACCGGCAGTGAGTGATGTGCAAGGTGTCATTACGAGCTGGCGCTGAGTCGATGATGTAGCAGTCGAACCCTAGCCTGTCCCCATCTGCGGCATGATCCAATGAACAGACGGCCGTGATGGTGTCTGGGCCGCTCGGTACGGAGTATTCCAACATGAAACCTGGCATGCAGGCGTGAGAAGTTGCCAACATCTGGTCGCCCAGGTGCCACTCCGTAGGAGCCATCTATTCAGATCAGATGCACATCTGAGCCTGAAAATATCCCTTGTTGGCGGCGCGATGAGCCACCAGACATCAGGAGCTAGGGCTTCGTCGACAATCCAGAGGCCCATAGCGCGGCCATCAGACAAGGCACATTCGATGCGGAGAGGAGAAGCTTGTCACTTAGAGATGCGCTAATGTATATTGCATGTCGTGGGATTCAAAGCCCACCATGTCTTACTGTCTACCTCTCGCCTTTGCTTCGTAGACCGGAGATGGATGGATTCCAGTGCCTCCTCGACATCGGGAGATGGCGGCTCCAGACTGCTTGGATTAGGACACCTGTCTCATCATGATTCGGGACTCGAAACTCTTTGTTGGATGAGTTGTACGAGTGTTTTTCTAGTCAGAAAAACCTGTCTCTGTTGCCGTCCCCTGGTCATAAGATCCTGACCCATCCATATCTGGAGGGTCGGACGAAGCTGAGAAGTCGAGATTGAACGAATTCCGAGACCAATCAGGAATGAAGACATGCGCGAGGGCCTGTGTGCCATTTGGGAGCCAGGACATGCAATTTCGGGCCAGAAAACGTATTTTTCCCACTCTCAGCAACCCGTCCGATGTGAAAATGACCAAAAACGGCATTCATCACAGCTTGATGCAGGGCAGGCAGAGCAGTCTCGCTTATTGCAGGCTGTGGGGGAGGGAGGGCAAGCCCAGTCGGCAGAATTTGTCGATGCTCGCAGCTGTGAACCCAAGCGCGGTCGAAATCCGCGGGAACCATTTATCGATGGGCGACAAGAACGGTGTGCGTCGTACGCTGCGCTGGCTGGAACAGAAGTGGCGGCTTCATCACCCACCTGGATACCACCCGGCATGAGGCTCCAGATTTGCCAGTGAATTCGCCTCTTTGGCAAGTTTTTGCGCATTTTACGAGCTGTGGCTTCCTCTCACGCATTAGCTTCTCCGGTACCAGCCATGAATTAGGGACCCTTGACGTACATAGATGAATGCTGTACGGAGTAGCTGACACAGGGTATCAGCGTCTGTCTGTCTGTGCTGTCATCACCCATCACCCATCACCCATCACCCAATCATCCCCGTCGCTAATGATTGTTGTCCAGTTTCCCAGAACGATATTCCCATGGTTGGTGCAGATGTCGGAAGAGACGGGGGTAGCATCTGACTTGAGGTACGTATCTCTCGCCCCAAGAACCAGGACCAGAGGTTCCCTTGTGCCTGACGTCGTACCACGACATCCTTTTCCCTCTTCCCTCATCCCTCAGGGCAGGCCCAAGCTTCAAGGACTCGCGGCATTGGGCAGCACAGATATAGGCTACAGCGAAGAGAGGGTCTCTTGTCCGAGTCACTCGTCTAATGAGCGTTCCATGCATTCGCCGCGTTTCTAGGATTGCCACCCAGCTGGTTTTACAACATCAGCTACTGGACACAGTGTTCATGTTGGCAATAGAGCTCAAGCATGTCGTTACATACTTGAACTCATTCCGGGATTCTCAAGTGAGCCACAACCTGTGTGAAGCCATTCCTCATTCGAAAGAGCCTGACAAGTTGACCGGCCACTACCGCCGCATATTGCAAAAACCACCCGGTTGGCTCTATGCTTTGCCCAAAAAGAAACTCTTCTTCGCTTGTGCATGTTCGCCCAATCTGAATTCCCATCCTTAGCTTTTATCCAACGAGGACCATCGGCTGCGCAGTTGGGTTGACTAACATGGATGCCGAGTAAGGAACAAACCTCTCTCAGGCGGCTTAGGGTTCCATTGCTGACCATAGCAAGGGACGGAACCGTTCCCTTGGATGATACTTTTACTGAGACTGTCGAGTACCATGGCCGGCTATATCAAAAATATGCGCTTGCAAATAGGGTTTGCCACTCTCCGGTCGATGAGGTACGTACTCGTCCCGCTTTCCCTTACGGCTTGGTGAATCGCTGAGGAACAGTGCAAAAGGACGAGGCGGCTCGGCTCGAGTTGATGCATTCTGTCTTGTGTCGAGTATTCGACAATCGACTCATATTCCCCCCGGTGGGTTATCCTAGGCGGATTCTTGACTGTGGTTTCGGGGCCGGTGACTGGGCTGTGGATGTTGCAAGACAATTTCCGGAGACTGAGGTACGACCAAGCTCTTTCTTCCATCAAAGCTGGGGGTGGTTCAAGGGTCGATATGAGTTTGATCAGTCGAATGGACAAGCCATTATGCGGGCCGCTCAATAAGATTTGCCAGCATCCATGCTGATGCTTCCTCACTTATTAGGTGATAGGGCTCGACATTAGCCCACATATGATACCAGAGGACCTGCCGGACAACCTCGACCTGCAGATTGACGACTTGAATGCAAGGTCAGTCTAAGAACCTTGTTTCCTCGGAAGGAATTTTACTGTTGAACTTGACAGATTTACTTTCCCGGCGGCGCACTTTGATGTGGTGCACAGTCAGATGATGTGCGATGGCATCAATGCAAATCGATGGAGCGACTACATCCGAGACATATTTCGTGTTCTGCGGCCAGGGGGGTGGTGCCAAATGGTTGAGGTGTATTTTAATGCTCAGTCAGACAACGGAACGCTGTCGAGAGGCAAGCAAACCTAGCAAGGCATGAAACCATGATGCAAGCTGACACTTGGGCAAAAGATGATGCACTATCTAGATGGTCCAGAAAATACTTAGGATCAATTGCCGAGTACAAGAACCCTCGAGCAGCACTGCAGCTTGCCCGCTGGATGACCAGAGCCGGTTTCATTGAGGTCGAATCCCGACTTTTGACGTGGCCCATGTGCTCATGGCCAACCGGTACGTGCCCGTGGAAATAACTGTACACATGGCTCAGAATATGTTCAAGATTGACAAAGGTCTCCATTCAGAACCAAGAGAACGCGATATCGGGCTGGCTA
Source organism: Atkinsonella texensis (assembly GCA_001008035.1). Lineage (NCBI taxonomy): Eukaryota > Fungi > Ascomycota > Sordariomycetes > Hypocreales > Clavicipitaceae > Atkinsonella > Atkinsonella texensis. Next base: position 269,292 of record KQ061700.1, read on the forward strand.
ATACGGAAAACATTCCCTTGTTGCTGCGATCGTTAGCTCTTTACCCGCTTACCAAACTGGAAGGGTAAGACGACCAACATGATGCCGCGCAGGAGACCCGGGCTTAATGACAGCGTCAACAGCATGCCGATTGAGGAGTTCGATGCTCTGATCGATAAAGCGACAGCAGAATCAAGAGATGTCACGCTCAAGGTACGGAGAGCCTGACAGGTTTGGTCGCCGTTCAGTAGGAAGTTCTAACGCCAATCGCTGTTCATAGGCCTACTTTCCATTGTGAGTGTTCAACCGCCACGTATACTTCAGCCGCGAAAGAAAAGAAAAAGGCCTCGCAGCTCATGGCGAGAATAGATATGTCTGCATTGGGCGAAGACCTCGGAGATAGAAGCAAGCGATGTTTCTCGGTCTGTGCAGGGCGGGCTTGTGGTTCGATGGCATGGCTATTTGCGGAGGCCTTGATGAGACTGCTCCTTGGACTGTCAGCCGTGTTGTATATAGAGCATGAGCTTTAACGGTTAGTAGGAATGGTACCATTGAAACCCACAATGGCCAAGCGCAATGGTTGAAGGGACGTTGATTGTGGCTGCTGCAGCTGCCAGGCACCAAACAACCGTTACGCGCGCAGACGGCGAGTTGGGGGCGAGCCGGGAGGGGTTTGGGAAGACGCCGAGACCAACAGTTACCACATGCAGGGAAAATAAAATATGACATGGACAGACTTACGGGTTTTTTGGCCATGGGTGGGCACGGGCACACCAATACCGACAGACTGGAACTGCCTTGACAGCAAAATTGCATCCAGCACTGTACTGGCACCAGCACCGCTGGCCCAAGGACATGACATAAAATAAGGGCCCGTGTGAGGTGTGGTTCAGCACTTGTTGTACTGCACCACGGAGTTACTGTGTTACTGTACATGCCGCGGAGTACCGGTAGCGGGCCCCAGCTTCCGAAGCTCAGCTCCCAACCAAAGATTTCGACAAACATTGACAACGTCCAAGCATCAGTCATTTGCCCCCCCCCCCGGTGTGCCTACGTCCCGTGGCTCGCCCCAACACAGCCGAAACGACACCAAAATACGCAAGATCGATCGGCTCTGAATCGTCGGCGACGATCGCTCCGCAATGGCATCACAACCGACAATGTCCCTCCTGACGGCCCTGCGGTCGCAACGTCCCCAGCCGTCAATCTCCTCAACGCTCGTGCAGCGCGCCCACCGGCTTTACTCCACGAACCCCCACAGCGCCATACCGCCTCTGTTGCAAAAGCTCAAGGCCGAGCTGAAGACAGCCATGCGAGCCAAGGACGCGCCCCGACTGTCCGTCCTGCGGGCCATCATGTCCGCCAACCTCAACGCCTCCAAGACGTCCAGCCCTGTCCGAACCGACGTGGAGCTCGTCACCTTGATGCGGCGAATCCAGAAGAACGTCCGCGATGCCGCGGCTGACGCAGAGGCCGCAGGCCGTCAGGACCTCGTTGAGAAGGAGAAGGCGCAGATCCGCATTCTGGACGAGTATCTTGCCGGCAGCGGGGTGCAGACGCTGGGGCAAGCTGAGCTGGCGGCTTTGCTACGGGATGCCTTTGAGGCGGCCAGAAGTGCTGGGACGCCTGCGAAATCTCTTGTTGCGGATATGATGAAGCGCTTGGCGGGGCCGTTGGAGGGCAAAGATGTGGATAGGAAGGCTATCGCTGCTATGGTCAAGGAGTTGTCGGTACGGCAATGATATGCCGTGGCCATGGAGATTGAGAGTCCGCATGTGCATGGACGGGTTGATTTGCGAGGGCAGTGGCTTCGAGACTTTGTTGCAAGAGGCGATTTCGCCAGACAAGTCCACTTGTATTATTCTATCTAGATGTAGACCGGGTGGTTGGATGACGTCTGCTGCTGGGGCAGTGGAAAACGTGATGTATAAACAGAGAGATGATTGTGCATAGTGATCTGATCGAGGCATGTGGCTCCCCCCGATTGACACTACACTACCCGGCATGGCTGCAAGTTCACGAGGGCCAAGTCTGCTGGGATATCCTAGAGCTGTGACTGGACCCCGCCAGGCCAAGTAAATCCGGATGTCAGGGACGACGGGGTAAACTTGCCGCTGCGAATTGCTCCTTTGACGAAGGCTGCGGGACACCCGCCTGATGACCATGAGGTGTGGTGACATAGGCACGACTACGAGACGGGGGAAATCTCGGATCATGTGGCTCAGCAGACGGAGCAGCATTGCGGGAGGCTGGCTCGTGCATGGCGGACGTCACGCCTGTTCACTACATTTTGCCCAGCCGGGATGACTTCCCCAGGACGTGCTCGGTGCTGAGGCGGTGGTTTGGGGACGTCATGCCTGCGGCTACGATCGTCAAGTCGGGCCTGATGAGGGAAGAGATGAAGATTGAGATTGAAGTGACGGCCAAGAAGGGGTGTGGAGATCAAGAGCAATAGGCAATAAGCCGTCGAGTAACACATTCTTTGCTAAAGACTCAAGAAGTGACATGGCACCTATTAAGCAATCGTATCAATTGAAAAGGAAAAAAAGGAAAAAAAAATTCCCTCCCCGTGGCTATACGATGGGGTATATATACGAGACGAATCGACTGCTCGAGTTTGAGTTTAGTGAGCAAGAGGCGCTACAACACCGCCTACCACAAAGGCACTCACGATAGTAATCACACTGGACACAGACAGCAACGAAATTCCACTGATGCCATGTCCGGACGTGCATCCCCCTGCCAGTCTGGAACCAGCGGCCATGAACGCACCTCCGACTATGGCCAGCCACGGTGATACTTCATGCACCGGCGCAGTCGCCAGCTCAGGCACCAGCGTGAAAAGCCCCCATGCGCCGACCGCAACGCCCGAGGCAAACAAAATGTTGCTATATGAGATAGCCTTGCCACTGGGATCAGCACCCCTTATGAGCCACCAGAAGAAATTGCCCACCTCCTCGTATGATCCGGATATTGCCACCATGGACCGTCGCGTCAGTATCGATATGAGTTGCGCTCCGCCGATGAGTATACCACCCAGAGCACCGGATATCTTGGCCGAAGGGCCAGCAGGTGTGACAAAGGTCGTTATGGCAACGACGCCGATACATAGCATGTCGAGAAGAAGTAGGGTGGCAGTTTTCGATAACCCCAAGTATTCACTTATAACGCCTGGCTCGGGCACGATGCCTTTATCTTCCCTCTGCTTCCTGACCAGTTTGCTGATGAATCCGGACCACAAGATGCCTCCGATGATGGCTCCATCTAGAGCGTGGAAACCCGTCCGCGCGCCGGCCGCGAGTTGTACGTATAAAGCCCCAGGACATAATCCGGCCAAAGCCATGCCCGCTCCGAGTAGTCCGCCCCCAACGATGTTGCCGTCGTATCTTGAGAAAATACCGAGTGGCGAGGACGAGCGCGGGGGGATCTTGGTGTACCCTAGTTTTTCGGTAACGGTGCATATCGCGCTGCAGAGTTGGAGTAAGTATGTTGTGCTACGGACATGGGCTAGTTTGCTTGACGCAAGTATTCTTCTTTGGAACGAAAATAGTAAAAGTCTTACGCGCTCATAGCAGTAGCGGCAAGGAAATCCTGGAGCATGTGCCAATTCTCAAACTTCAGCTGCGAAATCACCACGCTTGGGTCGTGGAAGCCCGCGGCTGCCATGGCGGATCCGAATGCAGCGCCCGATATTGCTGTTGCAGTCATGATTGCCTATTGTTCTTCGTTTCCCCACTGAAGCATTAGGAAACAATCAAGCGAGGAGATCGATGACAAGTCGAACAAAACAGCGGTTCAGATAAAAATGAGCAGCAAGGCCACCTTGATGAGCGGGTTGGTCTGGAATCGTTGCCCAAGAAGGGAGAGGCTAGATAAGATTCACATCGCATAAGCCCATTCTGGAACTAACGGGGTCCACCAGCTGCACTGAAAAATGATGCTCCGTCAACTTCGGGAATTTATAAAATCCCGCGAGAGCAAAAAGGCTGTTCCTTTGCCGTCGCCAAGCTTCGTGGTCCAGGGCCGTATTTCGATTTCATTTTTATGGAGCTGCGGCCTCTTACGGGGATATTTGACTTGAGCCAGCATGGGGGTCACGGACCAATATTGTCGGTAATAAGGCATGGCAGATAAGGAGAAGAAAGAAGTTCGGCGAAGTCACCAGCATCTTGTGGGGTGGCTAGTGTGAGTCCACGATAGTGTGGGTTTTGGCAATCGATGGGGACCATGGCGTGCGCGGATAAGCCCATGGATGGACGACAGTCTTTGGATTGTGACGCAGCTAGCGAGTTGGGTAGCTTGGCGCTCTTAAAGAGACGAGGACTGAAAGGAGTATTGCGCAGGACATCCAAATTTATAGTCTGGGGGTTTGCCGTCTCGGGGAGCCGATGATGCCCGTCGGAATTCGTTGTGCTCCAGCCTCCCCACCCATTCGGCGACCAGGCTCAGTCTTTGCGGGCATGGGATGCCGAAATGACAGACACGTCGAATAAAGCAAATGCTTATATTTCCGCTGGGAGTGAGCCAGTGACTGCAAATGTCAGATGTGCTTCTGTCAGCCAGCTAGTCTTCGTCTAACAAGCTGGTGGCATGACGTGTAGACTGACTGACTGATCTTGACACGGCACAATGAGGGAGTGTCTCCAAGGTGCATGGCATCCTCCAGGTGTCTGGAAGTGGCTATAACAAGCTGTACCTGGGATTTGCGTTCCATTCAGTCCGTTGATGTTGGTCTCAGGTTCAAGAATAGCCTTGGCATTGTTTGTCCCCGCTCGATTGGCCCAGCTGGTGGCACAGGAACTTCTTGATCGGGGCAGAGCGAAGAGACAAACCAAGAAATATGGTGGCGATTGACATGTAACTGAGAAAGGGAGACGGGAGATGGGAAGAGTGACAGCTAAGCACAATTGATTGACGTTTGGCACTTTAGCGCGGAGTAGGTGCTGTGCTTTCTGAAGTGCGGACTTGAGATTTACATACCAATTACGCCCTGCCCTCCGTCCAATCAATGGGGATGCTCCAAGCAAGAGCCGAGGTCCAATCTCATGGCGCTCATCCACGAACCGTCTTCCCCGCCATATTTAGCCAGCCTATTATTATGGTAGCGGGGTACATGCCTAACCTATAAAAAAAAAGAGCATAAAAAACCCAAATCTAGACATCAATCGCATCCACCTCTATTAGCTTGCGGATGTGCTTAACAATCTGCTATCTACAAAACACAAAAACCACCAGTCTGGCTTGCCCCCCCCCGTTCGCTTAATCGCTATTGTCGTCACATCTCAATCCGTCGCAATGCCTCGCGTTCTTCACATCCAGAAGATAGACGGCAAGCCCGGCCAAGTATACTTCCCGTAAGCTACTGAAAAAAGAAAGAAAGAAAGAAACCAATTATACCAGATTTCCCTCATCAAACTCATTCAGGAACGCAAAAAACGTTATCTAATTTATTGCTTGCGAATTTTTTCCCCTTAGGACAATAGAATCAAGCTTAAAGAAGTCCCTATGCCAACAGTTGGCCCCAACCAACTCCTAATCCGCATGGAGGCCGCAGCCCTCAACCACAAGGATTTGTTCACCCGCAGAAGTCTCTACCCAGCTGTCTCATTCGAGAACCCTCTCTTGGCAGATGGATACGGCACCGTCGTGGAGGCCGGTGCAGCAGTCAAGCAAAAGCATCTGCTCAAGAAGTCCGTCCTCATCAATCCCATGTCCATGTGGGAGTCTGACCCGGTCGGACCAGAAAAGGGCGTCATTGTGGTCGTTGGCACGTCGTCCATTACGGAGACAGGCTGCGCGCAAGACTACGCGCTTCTGGACGAGGATGACGTTGTGCCCGCGCCGCCTCATCTCACGCCGGCCGAGGGCGCGGCTCTTCCTCTCGCGGGACTGACTGCGTGGCGGGCGCTCGTGACCAAGAGCGGGAACGCGGAGGCGGGGAGGAATATCCTCGTCACGGGCATTGGGGGCGGCGTTGCTCTCCAGGCGCTTCAGTTTGCGGTCGCGATGGGCTGCAACGTGTATGTCACGTCCGGGGACCAGGCCAAGGTTGACAAGGCGAAGGAGATGGGCGCCAAGGACGGTGTCGTCTACAAGAGGGACGGCTGGGAGAAGGAACTGAAGGCGTTGTTGCCGGAGGCTAGGCCTTTTATCGACGCTGTGATTGACGGCGCCGGCGGCAATATCGTTTCCAAGTCGTGCAAGGTCTTGAAGCACGGCGGTATCATCTCGCAGTATGGCATGACGGTGAGCCCAAAGATGGAGTGGACCATGCAGGCTGTGCTGATGAATATCGAGCTGCGTGGCTCAACGATGGGGTCCAAGAAGGAGTTTAAGGACATGGTGGCGTTTGTCAATCAGCACAAGATACGGCCGATTGTGAGCAAGACGGTCAAAGGCCTGGGTAATCTGGACGGCATTGAAGAGCTGTTCAAGGACATGGATGCGGGCAGGCAATTCGGAAAACTGGTCATCGAGATTGATGACCACCCTTTGCCACCCAAACTGTAAAACAGGGGATCGCTAATGTGACGGATGACACGGCCTGTCATTGCATTTTTGCAACCAAGCACAGATACGGATGGAACATGATTTTTGGATGGTATTCCATTTCATAGTTTAAAACAACATTCTGAATGCAGCATGGTATCAAAACGCCCCTGGATGCCGCCAATACAAGTCTCCTACCCAGATCCTCCAGCAATGACTCCCAACATATAAATCCGTCAGACAGACACAGAAGAATTGAATAAAATGGGCAACCTATTTCAGTTCAGTCAGAAGACTTCTTTCTCTTCTTCTTGGGTCTGTCTTCCTCCGGAGGCACAAACTCCGCCTCGCGCTCCTTGGCCTTCTCCTCCTTCCGCAACTGCTGCTTCTCCTGACGATCCTCCTTGACCGCCTTCTCCTTGGCCTGTTTACCCAAGAAGTATTCACCAGTCTCGATTTGCTTGTCGACCTTGCTCTTCTCCGGCGCAGGCGGGAACGGCGTGTACACCTTCTTGGTCTTGTCAGTAACCTTGTGGGGAACACGCCGACGGCTGAGTGTTTTGCTCTTGAAATTGGGCAAGAAACGGTCCCAGCTTTCGTTGGCGAGCTCGGGATCTTTAGCGAGCTCCTTCTTGATCATGAGTTCCTTGATGTGGTAGATGGGGTGTATGTTGTTCATGCAGTCCTCAACAATTCTCCGAATTTCCTTGAGACCTTTGTATCCGCCCATGGCGCACACAGTGTTGCCGTGAACGAGGATATATGTCGCGGTAAGGAGTTCTAGTGCTTTCAAGGTCGAGCCATTGGGTCCCAGTATTCTTTGTCTTCGCTTGACGAATCTGTCCTTGCTGCCGACCAGGTTTCGAATCTTGATCACGTCGCATGCCACACCGTCTTCCAGGATCTTCACTGCCTGAGGGGCAGGCACACTTCGAGCCAGCAGTTTTATCAGGTCCCGTGCGTTCAGGATCGCTGCGGGGTCGAAGGTCTTTCGGGTCGTTTTCACGGTCATGGAACCTTCAACTAAATCTAGGGTGCAGGCGATCCCGTGCTTCTCCAGTGACTTGGTGACGAGCGGCCATGCCTCTTTCAGGTATAGTTCGCGGTACTTGGGAAACAATGTCACAAAAGAGGATTCTTCAGAAAAAGCGCCACCGACATTGTCTTTTGCTGTGAAGGCATCGACCTTCCACTTGTCGATGCCGTCCGTATCCCACGGCTTGTCTTTCTTATGCGTAGAAGGCATCGTTCGATCGCACTACGTGCGACTTCAAGCACCTCAAGTCAAGTACGGGTAACGGAGAATCGCAACACGGAAAAGGTGCAAAGATGACAATGACGATTGAGCAAAGTTCAATCGTGTATTTCAATGTTGGTGGTTGAAAATGCGATGCTTCGCTTTGTCCCAAAAATTTTGGTCGGCCTACCAGCTGGTTCGTGGGGCTGGCCCAAAAAAAAAACCGGATGCGTGCACTCCTACCGTGTATGAAGCACGGGCCCTCTGAAAGCTTCGCGAAATCTTTTCGTGCAACTCCTGTCTGTCGCCTGCAACGATCACGACTGGCCCTCGAATATACCACACCACAACAGGGTCATTTGCGCATATATCATGTCGAAAGCAAAGGGAGCTACTGGTGCCGTGGACCAGCTCGTCAGGCTGATTGTAGGCGCTGGCCAAGCGAGTCCTAGTCCTCCGGTTGGTCCTGCCCTGGGAAGTAAGGGTGTCAAATCGATGGACTTTTGCAAGGTATGAAGTGCTTGCAACTGGCGCTGAGCATATCGCTTAGCATGTTCGATTGCACATATCTTCTAAAAACATCTGGTACAAGTGCTGAAGTTCACTTCTTGCCATTCTTGCACAGGAGTTTAATGCCCGAACCGCACACATTACACCGGGCACGCCCATGCCCTGTCGGGTGACGGTTCGACCGGATCGATCATTTCACTTCGATATAGGGACACCGCAAACATCCTGGCTTCTACTCAACGCGGTTGATGCACCGAAGAACAAAAAAGGCAACAGGAGGGGGGCACCCAAGCCCGGCCACGAGACGGTTGGAACGATCAGTTTGAAACACGTTTACGAAATCGCCAAGATCAAGCAATCGGAACTTCGTCTTTCTGGATTATCATTGGAAAGTCTATGCAAATCAGTCGTTTGGCAAGCTCAATCTATCGGGATAAATGTAGTGGCATAAGGCATCAGGGGGCTCAGAAACGATGCCGTATTTCAGAGATGCGGCGGAATTTGCATAGCGGGTGTCTTGGCTGATTGAAGTGTATCGATGGAATGGCGTAATGTATAGTAAATGTATAATATCACGGTAAATCTTCGATATGATTTTCTCTTGTTCAATTAAAGGCTCGAGATTTTGTGAATGCAAGTTCATCCTAGCTTGAAGCAAACATTTGAACTTTCACTATGCCCATAATGCAAGAGCAAAGCCAGTTGCAAGTAGACACGTTTGACAATTTGATCGCAAATCAAGGCGAGGCCTCATGCAAAAAGTAAGGACAACGCGATGTCGTGTGTGCGAGCCCAAAAATTGACGTCACAACATTCTATCGGCAAGAAGATCGTTGCCCGCCTTCGCGACAGTAATATAATGGATCGGCATGCCGCCTCTAATCAGAATGAGCCCCTTAGCACTTGGTACTGTATTACTGGTTTTGCCGATGTTAGTGAGGCAAGCTGCCATATTACTTATCTTAAAACTAACACTTCAATAAATAAATAATCTCCAGCCCAGGGGCCCGACAAGATAAGCACCGAATTCACGCAGCATACGAGGGATTATGAACTCTCGGATGATCTTGAAGGGTCTTTTCGGATGGCTATATGCTTTTTTTGTTAGCTGCAATAGATATGGTTTGATTAGTTTCGTCTGAGATATTTTGCAACAGCTTTGCCACTGCGCTAATCCCTTTCCCAGCATGATGGCATGATGTGACCTAAACTTCCCAGGGAAGCTACGTTCAGAAATCGTGGCAATGATAGCGAGTCCGAGTCCGTCCCTCAGGTAGCGCGCGTATGGCCTCTCGCAGACCAAAAGTTCATATATTAGAGCGAATGCAATCGAGTCCTCTTGGAGTGACAAGAGGTCGCCAGAGTACTGATGGCTGGGGACGACCGAGATGAGGAGCGGCAATGAGTCAATCGACTAGTCTACGAAGTCAGTAAGTTTGACGATGAGCTCGCCATGCAGGAACGCATTAATTGTATGTAGTCAGAGCTCATGTATAATGCCGGCATTATGCACAAATTCTACAGCTTCGATCAGCTGAATCGTCCAGCGAAGAGCAACGTCTGGATCGAGCTCGTGACGACGGATATGCGACCTGAGGTCGTGGCTGGACGCATATCCAAAGTGAATTCCAGCGTCACCAACATCGCTCTCTCCAATGGCATAGCGTAGCGATCCGTCGAAGGCAGTCTTGATCACGGGCCGCATGCGGCTGGCGCCAAGAACCACGAGGCCAGTGGTAATTACCCCCCGCAACGACGTTGTCAACCTGAACCCTGGCGATCACTGAATGTCGTCATCGTCTGCTATCCCATTCTAAGGGAACGGGGAGCGAACATTCCGGTTCTTCCGTATCAAGCAGCATCGCGCTAATACGGTGAGGGACTAGGGATGGGTTATCAGACATTATCAAAAACGCCTGGTTCTAACATGTAGAAATGGCCGAATCGCTTCTGCGTTCGGTCTAGCGCGGAACCGATAGCGAAAGCCGAGACGTGATGAAGAAGGAGCGCACGCCTGTCTATTTAAGAAGGGCTTGATGTGAAATCCTTGATAGCGAGAAGCATATGTAGATCTGTTAGAACCCTTGCTGACCGTCGGCTGAGGTGCGCTCCTGACGGAGATAACTGTTGCTCCATAATATTTGTTATAAGGAGCAGGATGACAATGTGCGCCCTTGATTAGGAGTAGCTCCGGAAAGGGAGAAGCTAAAGGCGAAAGGATGGCATCGCGCGAACCTTGATTCGCTGCACTTTGTCTTCTTCCTTCCTCCCTGTCTAACATACGAACAGCTTCTTCTTCTTCTTCTTTTTTTTTTTTTTTTTTTTTTTTTGTTTTTCTTTTTGTTTTTTTGCCACTGACATGAGATAATTAAGGAACAAAATTACCTTCTGGCCGCAGCCTGACTTGATTTCCCATTGCTGAACTATGCAGGCAAGGAGGTGAGAATCGTGACGGTGCTCGGCAAGGCTCCGGGAGTACTCCGTACTATCAATCGAACAATGAAATACCCGCGGGTTTTTGGAGAGGCTGACTTCTTCCATTGGCCATGAGTGGGCTGGCTGGCGCGCTGGTGGCGTTGACGTTGACGGCGACGGCGACGGCGACAACGGCTCAAGATGGCCGTTTATTACTGTGCCTCCATTGTCAGAATGATGAATGGCACAAGATAAACATAGAACCATATTCATGATTTACGACTGGAATACTGGAATACTGGAATGGTGTCACGTACGTGTAGTATGGAATGAGGATCATGGCAGCGTCGGTTACTATGTAGCCCAAGCGAGTCATGAAGTTCTTCTCTCGGCTTCTCGGCTTCTCCTATTCTCGGCTTCGCTTTCCATCGCTTTCCTGAGTCCCATATCGCCGTCCTGCATCGCTCCTGCCCGCAACTGACAGCAACAGTGGACCGCACTTTGCAAACGTCTGGAGCCCTCATCAGCCCCACCATCGGCTTCTCTTCGCCCGCGCTAACTCAAGGTATCGCCGTGCGCTCCTCAAGGGCCTGGCAAATATCAAAATCACTGCTGCCTGGTGGCACTGTTCCTCCGTCTTCTTGACTTCCGCAACACTCCCTCGGCCTCGGACTCGGAGACGTGTAACAGCCAGGCACGCTTTGGAATATATTTAGCTCATCTAACTCGCCATTGTGCACTTCCATCTCTCATGGCATCATCTACACCCTCGCAAGGGCATCTTGAGCGTACGTCCAACTTCCACCCCCGACTCTTCCGCATGCAGTGCCCCTCCGTCCCGTCTGCATTTCTACATGTCGAATACTTTATCCCCACCACCGCTGTCCGGCGTCCTCACGGCTGCAGATGCAACACTGTCGGTTAAGCAGCGCGCGCTGACTTCCATCACATCGTCAATCATCATTTCACTTGTCGTTCTGGATTTTATTCTCTTCCAAGGCCACATCGCACTTGATGTGCCGCGCAAAACAACTGGCTAACGGCACTCGATGCACCCAGAAGCTCCTGATCATACAGCGAATTCCTCGACTGCCATCGCTGATAATACAAAAACCAAGAATGATGTTCCCGCAGTCCGATTTGCCTCAACGACGGAGGAGATATCGCCATCAGCTGTCGCAATTGCCGAGAAGCCAGATGATGACTATAGCTATTCTGAGGTTGCTGCAGACCAGCTCAAGGCATTCAAAAATTCCCTTCACGGGCGCCATCTTCAAGAGAGACGCATGAACACCTATCAGTTCGAGGCCTTCTCTCTACCGCCTTCTCGAGTAAGTCAAGCAGCACTATCTTGGGATGTCGCCAATTTCTTTTGCCCACGAACTCTTGTTGTGCCAAAGCTGACCATTGCACCAATCCAGGTTCCCTCACGGGAAGATCAATCTGGAGAGTCCACAAGACTCCCAACCCCAAACTCCGCCGGCTTTCAGTCACCCCATGGTAGCCCAGGGTTGCCTGCACTGGCTTCGCCGCCCCTTACGCCCGCTGGGTCCGGTCCTTCACCTTTAGCTGAGAAAAAAGTCTCTCGGGGAACCGACGAGAAACACCCTGCCGCAAGCGACCCCCAAATAATCACTCCACAAGCCTCAATGTCACATGAAAAATCATCTGCAAACGAAGAAAGACGGACTCTTACACATCGACCGGCCTCGTCTGACCATGTTCCGAGACGATCATCATCGGCCGAAGATCACAAATCTCACAGAAGGGGCATGTTTGGCGTCGGTCCTGGTTCAGTCCCTGTATCTCGAGAATCAAGTCCTTCACGAGGCTCTGCATCCCAATTCTACTCCAAACCAATAACGCCTGGTGGAGATGTAAATGATCCGTATGCCAAGGGCAAGCGACCGCCACAACAACAACATCCCACGCGGCATTCTATTGACCCTCGTTTTGTCTTTTCCCGCAAAAAAAAGCATGGGTCCCCCTGTAGTTCCAAGTCCAACCTGAGTGAGAAACGTGCATCAGGCATATTCGGTGGCAGAAGTGATGAGCACCTTTCGGGAGATGGTAGCTCAGTTCACGCTCCGCAGGGATCCATGGCTGATTTGAAGCGCTTCTTCCGGATGTCTGGTCATCATCAGCATCATGGCCACCATAGGAAGAGGGATGATGCTTCGCCCGCCCCTGGTACGAAAACTCCTCCAACATCGCGGTCCTCGACTCAGCAGCTCCCTTTCGGCGATGATCACGGTTTGACATCAAAATATGGCAAACTTGGGAAGGTACTCGGTGCTGGTGCCGGCGGATCTGTCAGACTGATGCGACGTAAGGAGGACAACACAGTGTTCGCAGTGAAGGAATTTCGTGCCAGGCACAGTTACGAAACAGAAAAGGAATATAACAAGAAAGTAACGGCGGAGTTTTGTGTTGGCTCCACGTTACATCATGGCAACATTATCGAGACGTTAGATATCCTTCAGGAAAAGGGTCGCTGGTTCGAAGTCATGGAGTATGCGCCTTTCGATCTGTTCGCCATTGTCATGACTGGGAGAATGACTCGAGAAGAGATTCGATGCTGTTTTTTGCAGATTCTAAACGGAGTCACATACTTACACAGTGTTGGATTGGCGCATCGAGACCTGAAATTGGATAATGTCGTTGTTAGCGACAAGGGCATCATGAAGATTATCGATTTTGGTAGTGCTCATGTATTTCGGTATCCATTTGAAAACGATACCGTTCCCGCTAAAGGTAAGCCCGACATGATGCTGGAATGCACTCAAGCTACCAGATACCTAATTTATTCTCTTAGGCATTGTCGGCTCTGATCCATACCTAGCTCCAGAGGTATATGATGCAAAAGAGTATGACGCAGCTGCTGTTGATATATGGTCCTTGGCTATTATATTTTGCTGCATGACACTGAGACGCTTCCCCTGGAAGATTCCACGGGTGGCAGACAATTCATACAAGCTCTTCGCTTCTGAGCCTACTCCTGGTCATGACCCTTCGAAACTCATCGCTGAGTCAAAATCGACAAGCAATTTATCAACCACTGTTCCTCGGGATTTCCTTACGGACGAAGATGTGAGGGCAAAGGAAATCCATCATAAGCACTCTCACAGCTCACAGCATGGAAGTAACGGCAAAGAGAACTCACATGTTGTTGCTCCTGGAGGGGACTCACAAGCTCCTCAAAGTGCAAGCAACGCGGGAGAACGCAAAGAAGTGATGCGAGGGCCCTGGAGAATTCTCCGCTTGCTGCCAAGAGAGAGTCGCCGTATCATTCATCGCATGCTGGATCTCAATGCAAAGACTCGCGCTAAAATGGAGGAGATTCTAGCTGAGAGCTGGGTGGCGGATACAATCATCTGCCAGCAACTAGAGAAGGGCGAGGTGATCCCTGCAGATGATCACGAGCATGTGCTTGAACCCCCTGCTTCTCAGCAGCAGTCATGAAAGACTTTGAAGTGTAAGAGGAGGGTTGGCTCATCTTGTTTCGTCATCCTTAAAGGATTTTTTTTTTTTCCTTTTCCTTTTTTTTTTCCCCCGCGGCGTTTTAGAGATTGGGACGAGATGCCTGATAACTAGGTCCGAATTGCATGTTTTGCATACTACGAATAAGGATATTTAACCAGCGAAGCGATGGTGGCGGCACAGAACTCAAGTAGTACAGAGCACGCTATAGGTTTGCCTCGGGGCATTTTTTCAAGTCTAGCGATAAATTATAATAGAAATGAAGCGTATTCCTGCCAATCACGAAATTATGGTGCGTCTTCTCAGATTCAAGTTAGCCAACATACTCTTTTCTTGCTCCGACACGGCCTGGTAATTCATCAATTCGCAAGATTTCCGCCTCGTACTTCGTGAAGTCCTCATTCTCATAGATAAAGTCTTTCCCGAGTCTTGCAGTTTGACTTATCTTTCTCATAATGAGCATAGCGTAAACGTGGTCATACATAGACCGACTCAATTGAAGTAGTGTCAGTTCTTCGAGCTGGAAGGAGTTGGCCTGAAGGTAACCTCGCGATGTTCGGCGTGGGGTTGCATTAGATTATAAATCAGGTAGGTAGGTGCCTTGGGGTGTGGTTTCCTGTACAAGATGGCCCCTGCATTATTGCCAAATAAAAAAAAAAAAAAAAAAAAAAAAAAAAAAAAAAAAAACCGGGGGGTTCGGTTCGAGATCGGCGCTCTATCGCGATTAGCGAAATTACCACCTGCTGTAATTGCCAAGTGCCAAGAATGCCAAGACTGGGATACTTGGTGTTTTGCCTGAGATTATTCGTACAATTGAGGTCTTCTATATCCGTATTCTACTCCGTATGTCTTGGGACTATTTAATTGGCTACAATCTTTATCGCTGAGCGCCCCGCAAATAAACAAACGGCGGAGTATTTCTCTCGTGCGAGTGAACATTATTGGTGAAGAACTTCACCTTGTTTGTTAGAAAGGCCAGGAAAGGCGCATCATTTTCAACGTCGTTTTTTAAACCTATGGACCAATTCGGCCGCGACCAGGTACATTTGCACACTCACTGCATATAGGAAGGGCAGCACGAAAGATAAGTTTACCCAGGAAGGTTCCTCGCGGGCTAGTATGGAGGGAAGAATTGGCAATGACCGGAGCTTGACCCGAAACCTATTCTATGCCAGAGTCCAAATTTGGCCATACCCAGATGCCACGATTTGCTGCGAATATCCGCTTGATGTGAGTTTCCAACAGTCAAATACACATGGTTGCTTCTGGTCCTCTATCGTCGTAGCTGCTGCCTTCTCAGCTGTAGCAGCGCCTCGGCCGCGCCCCAGCCTTGGCCACCGCCGGAGTGACCTGTACTGGGTTGAAGCTGGGGCTATTGGTGATAACCTTTGCCAGAATACATACACAACCCAGCGGCAAGTCATCTATCCTCGCTGTTTCCACCCGGCTTCTTGATCCGTCTGCTCTGGCCGTGGGACGGCGCATTATCGGACAGTACTATGATAAAAATTCTACTAACTCTATAAAGAGGCATGTTGCAGACATTGAAGCCCTAGCGTAACCCTCCGATTATTCGAAAACAATTATCTGAAAGGTACTCCATGCACGGTATTTTGTTTGGTATTTCATGGTTCTCTAGTTAGGGTACGACTAGGCACACGGTGTTCATTCTTAGGCGTTACCTCATGCAGTGCCTGGCACAAATTGGGAAAGGAAATAAAAAAATCAATAAAAAAATCAATTAATAAAAAGTACTACTGCGGAGTTAATGTCCGTAATCTAGGTGGATTGCTCCACTTTGACTCTTCTTGTCCGTTGATTAGTAATTGCGCCAAGAACTAGTAATGTTGTTGCTGTGTGTAAATCCATAATTAATAACCTCGGTGACTTTATTAGTAGTAGTCAAGATTATCTCTTACGTGCCGATAAGGGTCCAACGTGGCCCTGATAAGCATTATACACCGATGAAAAACGCTCTTTCTGAGGCACTTTCTCTCCAGGACTATCTATACTACATATAATAGAAGTACTAGCTGAATTAAAATGAGGTATATGGCAGGTTTATATCTATAGCAGCTCTGCTTAGCCTCTCACTAGCGATCGAGAGTATCAGAGAGGGTCTGAGGGGCCAAATTGCTATAAGACTTGCGATCCGTGCATCGCGATAGTGAAATTCGGCATTGTTGCCACTCTATTATCGCCAGTGCCAGCCAGAACGTGTTGTGTGGTGCACTGGTGAATACTATTAACGTAGCATGTTTCTGAAAGGTCACCCGTGGTCGCGCGCCCGAACCCGGGCGTTGTGGGATTAAGATACGTGCTTGACAATAAGCGAGACTTGCATGCTGCTGACGCTAACTAAGGAAAGGGTAGGAATAGTAGGCCGATTTGAGCTGTAGGCTAGCATCCACAGTACCCTTGGGTCAGGTCAGATGAACTTTTCGGCGGCATGGTATGCATGTAAGAACATCGTCGACAACTCTACTCACTGATAACCCCGCCCAGATTCACATGCAACTGGCACTTCACAAAAGTTGGTGCTGAGTTTGCACCGTTGTGGACCAGACCCCAAGGCCCACGAACATTCAACATCTATCATTATCATTTGACTTCTGAAGGGAGCACGTATCATTCTGATGCTGTCCAAGCCGGATAGAAGAGATTCGGCACAAAAAGAAAAGACAGAAGAAAAATAAGAGAAAAGAAAAGGGATAGGAATTTTTTATTATTTTTTATTTTTAAAAAAAAATGGACAATCGAATAGGGATGATTTGTATTGGAATACATCCTCGTCTTGACCAAGCAAAGATGCTTGCCTCCCTTGTGTATTCAAAGAGAATTTGGATTGGTACAAGTCACGAAGCAATGACCGCAAAGTAGGAGAAAACTAAGGACGAACCATCTGCAATTAGCCCCTTTGGGTCGGTCAAGACGCAATACGACCTTATCCTGCTGTCCTGCAATCACTCGTTAATCATTTTGCCATCATACTGCTGCTATTTTGATACAAGCATATGCGATGTAAGCTCCATCAGGATCGAATCAACTTCCCAATGCTCGTCCATGGCTAAACAGGCTCTCACTGCTGAGGCCCCAGGTCTTGGCCAACTAACAGCAGCAACATGAGGGCAGAAATCCCTGATGATGACCGACGAAAGATTACTCGACGACGTGGCGCTTGCCAAGTTTGTCGGGAGAAGAAGGTGCGATGTATGTATTGTGCGTCATATTTCCTAGAACTACAACTACAACTGCAACTGCAACTACAACTACAACTATAAGTCTCGGCCTTGCTCGATTTCTTGGCTAAAATCGTCTACAGGCAACGGAAGAAAACCCTGTTCCTTTTGTGAGGTGAGCCGCTCTGAAAAAAAACCAACAGTCAGATTCCAGACCATGTCATCTCATATGAACGACCATCACAGAAACACAATGCGGCATGTGTCTACCAGCCTGCGCCAAAATTGACGACTCCTCACGTCCCCCAGGATCGTAGAGTCCCCAGCGTGCTCAACCTGGACTCTACAAGCACACTTCGTGGCTCGCAAATGAAAGAGACTGATGAAAACGGCTTTATTGATTGCGGGAATACATACATTCAACCTTGCCAGCGTCCTGACGATTCGAGCCGCCAGTTTTGGGAAGGCGATGCTGATTTGACTGGCTTTAATGAGGATCTACAACCACTGGAAGTAGACCTCTATAATGCAGATTCTATCGTTCAAACAGACCAAATTGATCCCCAGCTCCCGGATCCGTTAGTGCAGGTGGAGGGCGGCGACAGTTCTGACTTCAGCGTCAGTGCCGTCACTTGGTCTGACCTGATAGAAGGTCACTGTAGGCTCAGAATGGTCCATTCAAGTATAAGCACTCTACCTAATGGCTGACAAACCCGGAACAGGTGAGCTGTTGTTGCCATCAACGGAAATTCCACCCGACGTCCTGCAGTCTGGTGCTAAACCAATCATTCCGTCCGGAGATCGAGGCCTATCATCTCCAGATGATGCTGCCACCATCGTTTTGCCGTCTCAAGAAACTCAAAAGCTCAATGAAGATAACGTTATCAGATTATCAAAGATAAATTCTCGCGGTATCGGTAAGCGGCCCTGTCGGGGCAGTATCTTGCCTCTTTCCAAGGCGTCGTCTGCCAAGCCATACGCCCGAAATCTGTCGCATGGCAAGAGCTCGCCTTGCACCTTGCTTTCGAACGCGCGATCCAATACAGGCGAGATTGAACGTAGCAAAAGTTGTACAATTGGTCATGTCATCGATAGGCTCTTGTCAAGAGAGTACCTTCTGGGGCTGCCGCGAGGTTTGGACTTTACCGGGAGCGACACGCCCGATGTGCGCCTCACCTCTGCGGCTGGCCGTCGACCCGAGTCCCTATTAAGACATTTGGTTAATTGTGAGTCTGGCGTTTGACTAAATAGAGAACTTTTTTGGAAGTCCACAGTAAAGGGCTTACATATTAATAGTATGTTTTGATGAACTTTGGGGGTAAGACAAGCCACGCAATATCCCGAAGCCTTCGAGCCGTTGGTCCGATACTAATAAGTTGCCGAGGGAAGGGTCAGGCTGTTCTTGAACAGGTCAGATGCAGCTGAAATAATTCAAGCTTACAGCAGTGACCCTCAGGATGAGGCCTCCAGTAGTCTGTCGACTATAGATACCCTCATACTCAGCATATTGGTTGCATGGGGCGCGACGATTGATGCGAGCAATCTCTCGGGGTCGGTTCACAGCTTGACAACGGAAATGTTGGAGCTTTATCAGAGAGCTGCAATGGAGCCCGACTCCGTCACGAAACTCATCGTTAGTCTGAAAATACCTTGATGAATCTGACTGAGAGATGATAGCCGATGCTGACTTTTACGCCGGATAAGGCACTGGTGATAATGGTAAGTCACACATGCCAGGGCCCTCTACGGTGTAACAAATGCGGCAACCGACTTATGAGACTCATCTTCAGCTTCAATTTTCTTTCAAAATTGGCCTTGACTCTGTACCAGCCATACTCGCCCAGACAGTGTCCATTGTGCAGTCGCTGAACCTGCATATGGAGAGGGGTCTTCGAGGCTCTTGTCCAGAGGCTTGCTTCACACAGGTTAAGCGTGCTTGCTGGGTCCTCTTTTGCATCGACAAAATCTATGCTATGCGATGGCGGACATTCTCGGTGAGATAGCACCGGTCTGGTTATAATCGAGTGCAGCATTGACATGACGCAGCTGCTTCCGCAAATCGAGTACGGCCTGCCACCGCTTCAACCGGCTGGGCGTGGCTTCGATGGATGCTTCCTGAGCCAAGAAGTGGACAAAGAGATTGACTGGCTTGTTTATCAGTGTCCATATGCGGAAATTTGCAACTGTATAAGCAATGAAATATTTCACATGGCTACAATCGGCTCAGCTCCGACGACGGGCGTGATGACTACTAACAGGAGACACAGCATAAACAATACAGAAAGTGCCCGAGATGAGAGTTCGGGTCCGCCAGACAAGAATCTGGAAGTTCTTATTGCTGAAGTTCTTGAGCAGCTGAAAGCCTGGTATGAGATTGTGACGTGCGAAGGCGAGAAAGCTTTGGGTCTAAGAGAGGGAACCAACACTTCATCACAGCAACATGCATTGATCGGCCTAAAGTATCAATATCATGAGGCAATCCTGGTTCTGCTGGGTAACACTAGCTCTGCCTATTCCACGCCCTTTGTGGCTAAATCACGTTCGCTACCGCCAGCAACAGAGGGGTTACTGCTGCAGTCGACGAAGGAGGTCCTAGGTATGAGCAACCTGGTAGTGAATATTCTAAGCGATAGGTAAGTTTGTCTTTGAAAATCCCACCGCATACACCATCTTGCCGGAACTTACGTCAAGGCAGTGCAGACGACGGGAAGTGCTAACAAGTCACAGAATCCTGTTACATGTGCCAACTCTCGCACTTTGTATGCTCGCTGCCGAGGCATTGAATGAGACACTTGATGGGGGAGGGAATCATCGATTGCGTCGCGAGTTTCGAACCCTTTTTGCCATCGGCTACGGCTTCTTCGGCAGGCTGGCTGATAGTTTGCCGCACTGTGACTTCTTCGATAGCGTTGGAGAACTCTTCGAGTCGCTCAATGGCGCATCTAGGGACAAAAGAACCATTACTTAGTCAAAGAATTTTTACCTCTATCAATACAACAATGTCTGGGTGAGCGCGATCAGCTATTATACAGGTTCTATGAAAACGGACTACGTTAATTCAAGACCGCCACTCACGAAGCCTCGTCGATGAAACTCGCTCTCGCAGTCTCAGAGTAGCTTTTTCAATGTTGTTGTCAAGTTGGTAGCTCCCGGGTCTAATGCACGGTGTTTTACAGCCCAGTCCGAAAAGCGTTCAAAGTCATGGTGCACACGGCAGCTCCTAAAACCATCAATTCCTGGATTTTGCACAGTCCTACCCTGTCCTTCCAACGATGAATTATCGCAGCAGCGGATTGTGCGTCGGAGGTACTTGGAGCAATGCCCGATGTGTTTCCGGCGAGGCAGCCGCATTGGCGCTGTTGTTGACAGCGAGTCAAGAAATCAGTCGACCAAGGCTGCGATGATATGGAGGCAATGTAGTTGATAGAATCCTAACACGTTGTAACTATGCGTCTCCTCAATTAGAACCATAACTGGGTCCGGCAGGAGGTTGCACTTGTTCCTATGGATTGGCTTCACGAAACTGTCGCCGGCTGTTGTGTTGTTGGCGGAGACCCCCTTTACACGTTGTTAGTGTAGCCTCATCAGGACAGACAACTTACGAGATGGCAGAATATTTTGTCCACAACGGGATATGATGAGTCGATTACATTGAATTCAGGCTCTTTCGTGAAAAGCACGGGTTTTTGTGCCGTCTTGTTTTGTTTGTCATTGACGGATGTCAGCTGACACCGACCGTTATTGAAACGAGTGTTTGGTAACGCCGAGAACTTCATGAAGGAGAATATTGGTTTATTTCGTCGAGAACCTCAGGTGCGGTATATCCTGCCAATAGTGCCCAGAATTAAAGCCATTGTGCAGATGTGAAGGCGACGTCCAAGACGGCACTGAGACAACTATTTGGGTCGCACTTGATGTTTCTGTAGCTTGACATTTCGTCTTTGCGTCTTGCTTCTGGAAGTCGTACTCTCCTTGCCGGTTCTCTTTCCTTATTCGATTTGATTTGTTTCATGACTGTGCAATCAATGTAGCTTGCTCTCACGGTCGGGACGAAAGATGCACGCACCATTGTGGCGAAAGCCACATCCCGGGCGAGAGAGTTGCTATTAACGGCCGGACTGCGTCAAGCGCCGCGATTCTTAACAATTATGCGAGAATCTGAGTGACCGGAAAACTATCAGGTTGCGGACGGCGAAATGCAGCAGGACTCGATGAATCTAGTCCGGACTCTGGAGCCTGGATTACCGTGTCTAGTACTGTCAGGCGGTTAGGCCTGAAGGGGCAATACTTGCATGGATTGCAAATATTGGCAAGTATTGGCAGATCTTTTGGTCTGCGTAACACACCTTTGCGCTTCTGGCATATTCAAACCAAAACGCCCGTGACGGGCACAACAGCGAAGGTCAGGACCAGCCCATCTCTCTCAGCATGTGAAACGGGACAGTGTGAATCAGTGCCTAGTCCCTAAGCCCACAGTCGAAACTGTGGCGAAGTCGTTGCTGTTAATTAATAATATACAGGGAGGCTCTTGCATATTTAGGCTCAGCACGTGCAGACCTTCGTCACCGGTTGCCAAAACCGGGTCAGGAAAATGCCTCACGCGGACCTGAGAGAAGCAAGAACCCCCGCTCGCGATCTCGGACAGGGCACAGGAGGTTGATTCCTCCTCATTGACATGATAACTTTTTGCTAGATTCACTTTGGCAGTCCTGATGACAAGTATGGAATCACAAAATGACGAAGACTTTCAAGTTCCCCTTGTGGAAAAGGGTGCGACAGACGAGCCAGCACTCGATATCCTCACAAACCCACGGATTCGTGACTATATCAAATACACGGTTCCTTTCTTAGGGTATGAGGCAGCTTTATACGCCGTGCCACAAATTTGATTTTGAAGAAGAAACTAAATGAAAATCAAACCTAGGATGCAATTGGTTTGGACTACGCAGCAAGCTTTCGGTGTTGTACGAGGGTTGTCACTTAGCCAAGCGAGAAGGATCCTAGCTAACTCGATGCTGTAGCCGTACCTGTCGTCTCTCGGAGTCCCAGAAAGCCATTTGCCTTTTTATCTCTTGTCTGCTCCATTGTCTGGGCTTTTTGGTCCTGTCATGATCGCCGTTCTCTGCGAGACTTGTCCAAGTTTATTGAGAAACCGCAAACCCTTGATATTGTCCGGAGCCCTTCTCACGATGCTTTCCTTTCTTGCGTTATCTTTTGCGCGACCACTTGCCGCTACTCTACTGCATGCCCTCGGAATACCAGGATCAGGGACCGAAAGAACAGTCAGCCATATCATAGCCGGCGTGAGCATATACGCCGTGTATTTCTCGCTGCAGCCGCTCCAGATAGGGGTCCGGGCGACGATAGTAGACCGTTTTGTCTCTCAAAACCAGTCTACGGCAAATCTGTGGGTTAGCCGTATCGCTACCATGGGCTCCGTTGGCATAGCTGCTGTTGCGCTTGCTTACAGCCCTGCTTTCTGGGACTTGGGTGTGGTAATCGGAATCACCTTTAGCTTCATAATACTGCTTGTAATTTCCACTTATCCCAGCAAGACCCTTCATGCCGCTCCGGAAACCAGTGGCAACCATGTGGTAAAAAGGACCAGCTCACTGCGCACATACATTATCAATTTGTGGGAACAGTCAAGAAACCTCCCTCCGTTGACGCGCTACGTGTGTCGTATGCAGCTCGTCTCTTGGTTTGCGTGGTTTTTGGTTCTCAACTATGCCAGCACGTAAGTCTTCAGACCAATCATATATAGTTCTCTACTTCATTGAACATTTTGAAAGTCTAACTTTGGAATTCTTTGTCTTCTTGAATAGGCTGGTGTCACGATTAAGTAAGCATCGAATTCGGCGACGAGACCTTGAGTATATGTTAACCTAGTCTAAGGTGAAAATGGGGGCCGCTCTTGGCCGCTGCCAGACATCAAAGCAGAGGATCTCGTGTCTATAGTGGCTCTGTGCTTTAACGTCTCTTCTTTTATTACTCTTTTCATTGTATCGGGGATTTGGGGCAAGTATAGAAAGTCTCAACCCAGCTGCGACGACAACGTTGGATCTAGTAGCAGCACTAATTTCCGATTGCAAGGTTTGTGGAAATCCTGTCTTATCGCCCTGGCCATCTCAGTTTCAGTAACTTTTATGCTTTACGGCTTATGCCCGCACTCTTCCCTGGCATTACCCATCATTTGTTTCCTTTTGAGCACAAACGGAGCCTTGTTTGCCCTCTGTAACTGGATTCCCTATGCTCTTATTGCCCAGGAGGCTTCATCTAGAGCTCTTCAACGTTTGGAGAAAGCAGAGTTGGACGATGACACTCCAGAAAGATTGGAGGACACCACCATGCTAATTGGGGTGCACAACATGTCCATTGCCACGGCACAACTATTGGCATCAGTCGCAACCTGGATCCTTGTGCAGTTCCTCAACGCGAACAACCCGACTGGGGGTAGTATTGAGTGGGTACTGTCATTAAGTATACCGGTAGCATTATACACGATCAGATTATGACTTCTATTCTTTCTCACATGTCTATATTGCTAGACTTCTTACGGTGAGGTTCAGTGTCTGCTGAATTTTTTGATAGTGGACTGCTGGAAGAGAACGAGACTAGAAAGCAGAAGTGCAACCTTTTTTTACTAAAGAAGAAAAAAAATCTTTTGTGATGGAGAAAGAAGGTTGCAAGGCCTCGGAGCAATAAGCACATGATCTGTTACTTTACCTCGATGACAGGACTCTATCTTAAGTGACTCTTAAGGCCAAGACAGCATTCACATAAGCACTAATAATCCAAAAACCAAGTACTATCGTTCTGCAACATATCTTAATGCACGATCTGAGCTCACGTTCACGCAATGGGCATATAACACTCTCCTCCTAGCCCAACGCCTTCCATACCCCCTCCGAAATTCCCGAGAATCACCTTTTCAAGAGGCTTATTCCTGTCCTCTGGTGAATTTCCCTCCGTCATCAAACGCAAGCAATGGTTCATGTGGCCAGGATCGAGCGTTATGTAGCCTAGACCCCTGTTCTTCCGCATGCCGTGCTTGACGCGCAACCTCATCACAAACTTGCAATGTTGAACGTGAAAGGCCGTTGATGTATAAAGCGCTGTGTGGACACCCCCAGGAATATCCGCCGCCCAGACTTTCTCCTGGGGAAATCTCTGTGTGCGTTTCGGGTCGAGATACCATCCAAAATCGGGCAAAGCCATCCACTCTTTAACAAGATCGGGATCATGGCATAACTTATAAATCCATCCGCCTTGAATGGGATCGAGGACGCAACCGCGGCTTATGGCTCCAACAGGGTCACTCCATCCATTGCAATACGACGTGTTAAACACGAGGCCGTATCCGGCTGCGGGCAGTGTACCGCCCGGTATGAAATGAGAGGGTGACATGTTCGGAGAGGGAGAAAGATCTGATTTATCACCCTGGCGGCAAGTTGGAGAGGAAATTGGCCGGCTGCCCAAGATTTTTAGACGAGTCCGAGCATGATGAAGCTCGTATGATGCCGAGTAGGTAAGCCACAGAGAGCATCCTAATGTGATTGTGCTCGATATTACGAGCAGGAGACGGACGTAACGCCAGAGACTTGCGATAAGAGTGCGATGCTTGTCACTAGGAGTCTGTCTCGTCCATCCATGGTCGTGAGCTGATCCCGCAATTGTTGATTCGTCGCTGCCCTGATCTTCCGGATCGTGGACAGCTACCTGCTCGTACTCTTTCTTATGAGACTCCATAATAGATGCGACATCCATGGCTGATGACGAGGTTGCTCTGGATTGTCGATCATCTTCTGCTGGAAGGCATTTGGGGGTTCGGACTTGTGTTGATGGTTGCGTTGACGGAGCTCCTCCACTCGGACCGAACTGACACATTACGGACCGGCTTAGCTTAGCCTCGACATGGGCACATCATTTCGGTAACGGAGCAGCCGACGGCCTTCGAACGCCACTGGTCCACAATGGAGAGAAGAGGAGAGGGGAAAAGAGCTACAAGTAAGGAAGAGAGATCTGCACACTGAGGAAGCGATTCTTCGATGAAGCAGGGAGTTCGAGTGACGAATTGCAACTAGTAACCGATCTCATGTACTCCAACTTTATGAAATTACTAGAGGCAGCTATGTGAAACTTAACAGACATTCAGAAAAGGGAATGTGCCAAAGGAACTCCTATTTGATAGACTTTCGTTGCCCTCCCCCCTCCGTCATCCTTTTTTTGGGAGCCCATTCTAAGCTGTTTCACTAAATGGCTTGCATAAACCTATATCATGAAAAACTAGAGCATCTAGTTTGAATGCTTTGGAGAGTCAACATCCATGAGAAATTCAAATAATGGCTAGGTGTAATGCTCGAGCCTAGACAACGTCCGCAACCAAAGCGGCAAGACAGACAGACGGAATATCGATCAAGCGCCACACATAATCAGATATGACAAGAATAACCGGAATCAGGGATAGGAAGGCTGTTCCTAACCCAAGCTGGCCGTAAAACGCTGGGTTGAAACCCACGCTCGCGGCCCCAGCATTTATGAACTGCTTTAGCATTTCTTCGCCATAGGTCCATCCAAACACATGCAGCAACGGTTCGTGTACGATGTAGAATGCAAATGAGATGCTACCTAGATACTGCAGCATGGACGTCCTGAGGAGCATCCTGGCTAGTTGAATGCGTCGTACTGACCACACTATCGATGCTGCTCCCAGAGCATGCCACAGATCTTTCTTCTGGGTCAAAGTACCCAGGATTCCGAACCCCATGGCCAACTTTCCATGTCTTATAGGAAAAGATGCTAGCCATAGGCCTGCGAGGAGAATTGCGACTCGCACAACGACGCCCATCCATCGCAAAGGGAGCCTTTTCCGGCGCCAATCTTGCTTCCAGGTGACTTCTTGCTCAATCAGGCCTGAGCATGAATTCTCTTCCTGGGGGCGGGTGTCCCAATGGGCCATTGCCATACCTGTCAGAAATGTCGCGACATCCCATCGCCCCCAGAGTGCGCAAAACACGATTGTGCTGATGCAAATGGCCGCTCTCACGCCAAGTCTGGCAACTCGACCTAACACCATGATTGCGAAGAAGACCATCATGGAGCAGCGAAACTCCGTGTGTATCGTCCATAAATGCGCGCCGTAATAGCTCCCATCCGATGTGGAAAACAGATCCTCCTCCCAATGCCATGGATTCATCAGTCGGACCGCAACAAATCTTGCCCAATCCCATATCTGCTCCGCGAAGGAGGCTTTGACCACGGGGCCTAGAGGTGGCCAGCGGGCTGGCATCGAGGCGACTATTGCTCTATCGGTGTAGAAGCCACCCGAAACGAGCAACAGTATGATGAAGCTGGCCGTGATAGAGGGGATGAAAAGTCGTATGCCCCTTCTCAGAGCAGCACTCGACAAAATCCGTAGCACTTCGCTCCAGTTGCTATCATTTACAGCACGAGACGCGCTCAACGATAGAACATAGCCCGAGATGATGAAAAAAACATAAACAGCAGCCGTCCCTGAGTGGAGGAATCCGAGCACAGGCAGGCCAAAAATCGACGTTTTGTCATCCCCCGGAATGCTTCCGAGCGAGACGGCACTACTGAATGGTAGAAAAAAGTGATAGACGTATACCACGAAGGCTGCAAGGCCACGAAGACCGTCCAAGTAAGAAGTATCTTGCCATGGGGACGAGTGTGGCTTCTCATTCATAGATGGCTCGTCGTTCGCCCGCCTCAGTCGTCTAATAAAACTAGGGGCAATCGCAAAAAGAAAGTTCGAGATGATTTCCTTGTAAGATGGTCGTGCCATTGGACGTGATGTCGAGCTCATAAGGGTGCTCCGGAATGGAGACATCGTTTCTTAGACCACTTGAAGTGTCAAATTGTTTTCAGCTCCAAGCGAGCTTTCTCGTCGAGATGGTGTGAACCTTCAACTTATTCCGTGTCCTTGGTCAGCTCAACAATATAGGAACCGTGAATTGGAAAGTATGTTGAGTAAACTGGACTTGACACTCGGCAACTGTGAGAATTGCTGGGCTTGGGTGCGTCAGACCACTTTGCTTGGAGGCTTGACTTCGACTTCGAGCTTGACTAGTTCAAATTCGACAGCGCGCTGATAATATGTGTAACACTATTACCTATGCCACAGACTGTCCCATCCTAGCCGGCAGATTCTTCCTCCGGGAGACGATTGTTGCTGTAGCTTACTGGTTCACGGCCCGGTCCTTTCCAGTCCGGTCCGGCTGCTCAACACACAGCAAAATCACTACTACCTTCAAGCTCTGTTCGGCTTCTCACAATTTAGCGTCAACTACCTGATGAACATTTCCGACTGCTGGCTTCTCAAAGCCGGATCCCTGTAAGTATGATTCATATTAGTTGTTCAAGATAAGAGGCCGTGTGCCCAATTAAGTAAGATATCCTAGTAGCAAATACTACATTCAGGTGACGCCACGGCAATTTTGGAATAGTACACTGAAGATTTGGATGCTATGGACCTCAATCTCGCATATCATTGCCCAGCTGACGGTGAACTCCTCTGCTAGGAGCATTCAGTTCTATACTTTGATCTATTGAACTAAGCTATTTCTCCTTAGCCTCATCCTCGTAAGCAACGAGATAACGTTTATCATTGGTCTTTCTCTCGTCCTCATAGAAACCAAGGCGTCACTTCTCATTGGAAAGGCCCTCTTCCGCATAGGGAATGAGGTAACGCTTCTCATTAGCATGGCCCTCATTCTCATCTGCATAGGGAATGAGGTAACGCTTCTCATTAGCATGGTCCTCGTTCTCATCCGCATAGGGGATGAGGTAACGCTTTTCATTGATACTATATGCCAAGGGTTACTAAACTAGTTTATGATCAAACCAGAGGAATAGCTCACTCACGGAACGGCAGCTGCCAGGGTCAACGCCAAAGAGACAACAGCGAATATCTTTGCTGCAGACATGATGACTACTTCGGGGTAGAATAGGCGATATAATAAACAGAAGTGCAGATATTGAACTTTGGCGGCTGTTTCTGACAATCAAACCTTCTGCGGATCAAAATCGAGGCATGTAGCCAAGACCTGATTTATTTGTACCAATCAAAGATGCCTCGGTCCGGATCTGTTATGCAAGGTATTCTGGAGATCTCCCTCAAATTTCGGAAAACGAATCCCCACGTAGAATGGAACCGAAATTTTTATACGGTAGCTTGCGCATTCACCGGTCAATACTATCTGTACCGGGCCTTGGGCTTGGGTCCGGAACAAAGGTATTCGGACCTGCTTTCCAAATCTACTAACTTGAGACACACCTACTCTTCTGCACTTCCATTATTCTAAGTCGGTAAAAGCCTACAGTCGTGTCGGTCACCGAGTTCTGAGCGTTTCAATGGCCTTTGGCGTATGTCCTAAAGATCAAAGAAGGAGCATGCCTTTTGCTCGCCCACTGCTTGAGAACAATGATGAGGTTTCGCTGTTTTTAGACGATGGTAACAATGACACGGATATCATGTCCGAACCCAGGGGTACATGGAAACGCCATGGAAATGGTTACTGCACAATTGCCGTTCGCGCGTGCTTGCGAATCGTCATCATGATTGCTCTGGTGTTGCAATCGATCCTGATCTGGAAACTTAGTCGCCAAAACCGGCTTCTCGAGCCACTGGGTGAATTGAACTCGCTTGTCCCGTCAGGTGATTTCTATTCACAGCGGTTGAAATTTGCGCAGGAACCCTACTGATAATGCTACAATAGTGGATGTACAGCCTGTTCTCTTCGAGCCAGATCGAGACTTTGACCCTCTCAATGCTACCAGTCCTGCATGGCTCCGTATAATGCCGAGTACGTGCGTTCTAAAGCTGTGCCGAGTCGTTCTGAGTGATACGGCCTGCTAACACAAGGCTGCACGTAGCTGGTGGCGGCTTCGTCGCCATTCAAGACGTGAAGAGAAAAGTGCTGCCGCGTCCAATTGGTGGTTCAGAAAGTAATGTGTACAGCATTGCTGTGTTCCATCAGTTACACTGTTTGCATATGATAGCTGAAGAGTTTGGAAACCTCATGGCTGGGAGAAGCATAGGCGAGACTGCTGTTTTGGGGAAAATGAAGGACGTGGTTCACGAGAACAAGTCACACGGTGAGGTATTTATGTGGCATATCCAACATTGCTTTGAATATCTCAAAGATTCATTGACCTGCTCATCTGATACCACTTTGGAGGGTCAAAAGATGGACACTGATCTTCCTGCTACAGACGGCTTCGGAGCACGTCACGTCTGCAGAAATTTTGACCAAGTATTTCAGTGGGCGGAAGCTCACAGAGTGTCAGATCAAACAGGCTACCCTCATGGAACAGCAAAGTAGATAGGACTTGCCATGATGATTATTTTGCGTGGGAATAGAGAGTCTTTACAAAGATAGCGGTTCTCAATCACTAGAGTCTAATAAGTAATGCTATTGGAACTGTGAGGAAGTGATCATAGATGAGCTTCAATTCATGCTCAGCATTATAAAGGTTATCTAGTCGTACCCAAAGATGTGGCCAAGATTGCTTACGCTACGTGATTACAAGCATTTAAAAAAAAAATTGACGAGAAGCCCTGGCCGATGTCTTCTAGTGCGCAAACTCTTGCATACCCGAATTACACATTGACAACCAACGCTGAGTTGGTAAAGGCTTCAAGTGATTCTAAATCAATT
Organism: Atkinsonella texensis; assembly: GCA_001008035.1. Classification (NCBI taxonomy): domain Eukaryota; kingdom Fungi; phylum Ascomycota; class Sordariomycetes; order Hypocreales; family Clavicipitaceae; genus Atkinsonella; species Atkinsonella texensis. Next base: position 299,261 of record KQ061700.1, read on the forward strand.
AACAATAAGGAATATGTACCTTGTATTGTGCGTTTTCTGCAGAATTAACTCTGCGGAAGGAGTGTGACTACATTTTGCATTCCCCCCTCCTCTCTTTTCTCTTTCAAAATACTCTTTCACCTTGTTCTCAACTCGTCATGGAAATGGGGCGCTCGCGGATCAACCAGTCCTAGTTCAATGATCAGCCAGCAGTCAATATAAAATTTTTTGTCTGTTCGTAATAACCTTCTTCGGAATACCGGACTTTCCTGCCCAGTCGTACAGGACCGAACTATCTCGGCACATATGCCACAAAGCGTTGCCATCAATGATCTTCCGCTCAGGCGTCAACTGTGCAACAGGATGTAGAGTGGTGTCGGCATGACATAGAATACTCTAGAGAGATTGAAGTAGCTTAAAAATAAGTAAGTAAAGCTACCGACCTGTACTGTTGGCACTGGACACTTGCCTGCCGAAGGTAGTCGAAACAGTAGGCTACGTCGTCGTAAGGAGAGTCACGGCCTCTTTTGCTCATGAAATCTCGTGCATACTGCTTGGAGAGCCTCACTCCAATGAATTCTTTCCGCATGTCTCGTAGACAACGAAGCTGATGAAACATGGCTGGAACAGCCCACACATGAAAGCCGCTTGTGACATTGGTTCCGAGCACGGCTCCATTGTTCTCGGGCACTATCGTGTCCCAAAGGTGCTGCGCAGTTGTATTTTCAAGCATCCTGTATGATTTATTTCCCAGAAGTACTGTGGGCTTCAGTTCAAGGTCCGGGAGATAGACATGCTGAGCCAGAGGCGGCGGAGGGCCGGTGTAAGAGAGCCAAAGGAAACAAAGCGAGGCGGTTATTGCCACTCCCAAGTATATCGCTTGAAACATGAGCTCAACGTGCGAGGAAGAGATTTGAACAATTCCACTTCTTGGTAGTGCTAATTCTATCAGTTTTGGGTATGGAAATTCTGCGACTATCATTTTACTTACTCAAACGACATGCTTTCGGACCGGAAGCTGGAAGGGTGGTTGACGCTTGGAAATCGGACCGAAGACCAAGCGACTAGAGCAGCTCCATGTTCCCAGCACAGCAAGTCAAGAAAAACAATGTTTTCTTTTACATTTCAACATTGTTGTCTTCCGCTTAAGACCTACGTATAGAACCTAACATGAACACCAGATCATCGACATCAAAGCTGTCATGGGCGTCGGCTTTGCTTACCGGCATCTGTATTGGCTTGGCTTTCTTATTCCATGTTCGTTGGAAAAGACCAATACCACGGTGGCCTATTGATCTACCTAAGCGGCAATATGTGTTCAGTGAACATCCGGAGCTTCGAGACTTCGACGACCCAGCGGCAAGCGAGCTCTGGGACGGCATGGTACGGCACCAGTGGTGGAACTCGAAATGGAGGGACGAGACTGGTCGCCAGTTTCCCAGGGGCATTGACGTCTTCCACAAGATGCATTGCCTGATCGCAGTTCGACAAGAGTTTGCTGAAATGTTGACGCAAACAGACGGTCGAGAAACGTCCGAAACCCATGCGCACAGCAAAAGGGGGCCTTCGAAGCGGAAGCCTGCTCTTGACGATCACTTGGAGCACTGCTTTGACTTCTTGAGACAAGTTTAGTTCTTCAATTGAGTTGTTCGTGGCGGTCGAAGAGAATGAACTGATCATTTCTTTTAGGATATTCTGTGTGCCGTGGACATGACGTTGGAGCCCATGACGGAAGACTATCAAGTTACAAGAGGCGAAGGAATTGCGCATGAATGCAAGGATTGGAGGCTGCTCTTGGATCACATGGGGTTGCCGAACTTTGATGAAATGTGAATAGCGAACAGGCTGCGGATGTAACTATGCAGCTGTTTGGGTGCCCAGCCATCGGTGAATTGCCTCATCCTCAGTGATCATACATGTAAAGCACAGCTGATATAACATCTATAAGATTGTCCTGAAACTATTTTCTCTCATTCTGAGGTGGCCTTGTAGTCACGCCAATGCAATGCGAGTGTCATGTGGTTGTACTTGAGGACAGGATTCTATCATATCTAATTAGTAAATCGTCAGCTTTGGCCAACGGGGGATTTGAGAATTTTCTCCAGTCCTCTGCTCATACAAAGGAATCCCTCCAACATTGCAAACAAATGACGGAAAACACAGAGGCGCATGTGCATTCCCGGTCCGAGACTAAAGGCAGCCGGACCGGATCTGGCCACTGCCCCAGCCGGGCCCAGGCCACGGGCGCGGTGGTAATATTTCTTCTCAGTTCAATGTACTCTAGCTTCTTGAATACTGCGTGTAACCAAGTTTTCGCCATGTCAAATCGCCAGTCATTCAGTGAGCCCTCGACGGAAGAGACCCTCTTCCTGCCTACCACTGAGGATGGAAGCAAATTCCATCACCTGGAGCAGACCTACGCGGGGGCAAAGAGATGTCCCGATCGGTGGTGTTGTACAGTTTGCAGCTGGACCTTTTTCCTTTTATTACACCTTTGTTTACTCAGCGTAAATGCGATTTGGTGTGCGGTGAATATTCGCTACCAGAGGCTCTCGTGCACGGCTACGGGCACGTTGTATGGTATGTAAAGGGCTGTTGACACTGTCAAAAGACTCGACAGAGATGAACGACGCTAATTTGCTTTTCAAGAGCCGGATGGCGCACCTTTTGCAGAAAAATACACAGAGTACAGGTTGTCATTAGGGAAGAAGTCTCCATTCACCACGCTGGACCGTGAGGTCGCGGACGCTGCATGGAGGAACATTAGTATGGGATCGGGTCGTGAGTTTGAGATCACTTAGTTCGCAAGCGAAAGTTATGAAAGCTAATCCAGGAAGCAATGGGATGGCTCGAGGTCCCCGAAGCAAAGGTTCAGGCAATGCATCAATCGTCAGTCAATTTCAGAGATGGACCTACGTATTTCTTCGGCATGGACGTCTTCCACCAGCTCCATTGCCTCAATTACTTGAGAAAGAAGACCATACTGTACAATCATTTGTATCCTTCTGAGGATGAAGTTCAAGACCAGCAGGTTCCCCCAGAGTTTCACATTCGTATGTTTATCCCTCTCCGCGCGCACACAGCTTTGGCTTCTCAGTCAGCTGATTTCCAACAGCGCACTGCATCGACTCAATTCGCCTCTCGCTCCAGTGCCATGCTGACTTGAGCTTGATCCCTCAACGCTGGGCAGACGGCTGGCTTGAGCCATGGGCTGTGTGGACTAATAAACACATGTGTCGAGATTTCGATGCGGTTCGCGACTGGGCTATCATGCAGGCCCCTCGAGTCACGGGGCGACTAAAGCATCCTGAGTTGGGAACAGTTGTATCTGGTCGTCTGAATCTTTCCGCGTTACCTATATGGCAGGAAGACTATGACTCAAGTGTGGAAATAGGGAATTTGCCTGTATGTCATAAGCACGGGTGAGATGAGGAGTCAAAACAAGTCCTCAGGGACTGGTGGGTCTGAAGGTCGAAACGAAAAGAAATGAAAAGAAACAAGGAATATTTGCTAGACGCATCCTACACAACAGCCCTTCTCTCAAAACGGGCCACATCAAACAGAATGCCAAATGAACTAATTCTGACGAAACTTAAAAAAAAAATGTAGAGATAATATGTCGATATTGGTGATGTGATTCTCGCCTTGATTAGAATGTTGTCCAGGCCATGGTAATGCAAGGTCCAAGGCGGGACTCCGGAACCGGGAAAATCAGGAGCCGGATTGTCGTTCGACATGGGGAAAAAAATTGCTAACCTTCTCGAAGCTGTTGGAACCGAAGCTCCACCTGGATTTCGCACCAACCCATCCATCCTCAAGCCCCTTTCACAATCATCAATTGCATTTCTGTCATAAGCTCGGCGCAATCTCTTTTTTGCCAACACCATTTTTTATTTCAGTCACAATGGTAGGCCTAGAAACGTCAATCTCCTCCCTGCACGATATGGCCAGCCTCACGATCCCGCTAGTCCCAAGACTGATCTTGGGCAAAGCCTCAAGTTTTAGTCTTGCTGGAGGGTCTAGCAGTTGCACGAGGCGGGAATTCAATCAGGGTCCCGATTTTTCGGTGAAAGCTGACTTCTCGAACCCAGGCCACTTCTATTCGATCCATCCGCTCTCTCGCTCCTCTTCTGGACCGCGTCCTCGTCCAGCGCATCAAGGCTGATACCAAGACTGCCAGCGGTATCTTCCTGCCCGAATCAAGCGTCGAGAAGCTGAACGAGGGAAAGGTCCTTGCTGTGGGGCCTGGCGCGCTGGATAGGAAGGGAAACAGATTGCCCATGGGCGTTGCCGTCGGTGACCGTGTTTTGATCCCTTCGGTAGGTTCTTCCTCGAAAGCTTTACACCGTCCCGAGGCCAGCCGGGATACCACAAGCCATTTCTTGGTACGATGGACATGGGTGCTAACATGAATTGCGTAGTTTGGCGGTTCGCCCGTCAAGGCTGGTGAGGAGGAGTACCAGCTGTTCCGGGACAGCGAGTAAGTACTTGCAAATTGTTCAGTTGCTGGAATGTATATTAACCCTGCCGTTCCTATCGCAGAATCTTGGCCAAGATCAACGAGTAAAATACTGGCGCCGAACGCAGTCAACAAAGATGTACCATACATGTATCATACTGGAGAAAATTTTGAGGTGATAGACGGGATGTACGCTTGGAAACGAGTGAGGATCAAGTGTGAGAAGGTGCGATAGCAAGGGGGTGAAATGGTGTTTGTGTAGAAAGAGAGCTTCCGGTGTTGCGGATTATATTCAATCTCCACTCATGGCCTATATGCTCGCTCTGGCTTCAAATTGGTGTCTGTTTGCATAAATCCCCCGATCGTTGTCGAAAGAGAATAAGAAAAAATCCACTCACACTCCAATAATAGTAAGGAACTCATGCCAACTCTCTAGCCTCTGTTGTGAAACAAGCCAGCCAAGCAACGTCCACGAGGCAATTGGGCATGCTGCAAGTGGCGCCGTTGCACCGGCCGCCTCTTGGCTTGGCCGCCAATGGGGTCCCCTCGGCAGCGCTTATTCATTGGTTAACAGCTCACGGCCAGCACATTTCTGTGACGGGCCAGATTCCCTGGCGCCTTCCCTTTTCGTCCTACTGCGCGTTAGAATTTATGTTTCTTTTAATAGAGGATGCTTTCTATAACTCGGCGGGCGGCTATGGGCTCGGGACTTTATAATAGTCCAAGGTGATGCATCCCGACGAGAGTTTGCAGCAAGTTGTCTTGGCATTCATTCCCATTCTGTGCATTTTGTTTGCAAGTTGCCGCTGGCTCAGGCATCTTGAAGTTCCAAATTATGAAGCTGGGCTCACTTTTCTTTGCGTGCACTGTGAGTGCTCATACGCTCTTTACTACTCTGTTTATCAATGGCAAAGACCAGGGAGATGGGACCTGTGTGCGAATGCCGCGGGACTCATTTACGGCTACTGGCCCGATATATCCCATTACGGGGAATGACATGGCTTGCGGTAAGTGAATGAAAAAAAACCGTCCACATGCGATATATATCGTAGTCGATCACTTCTCGGGTCGAGGAGGTGCCTTGTCTGACTTATGCTTCAAGGGAGAGATGGCAACAAGCCAGTTGCTTTCACATGCTCGGTACCACATAGAGCGACATTGACGTTCGAATGGCGCTTGCACCCTAATAAGAGGGGACAAGGCGTTATCCACAAGTCTCACAAGGGCTCTTGTGCCGTGTATTTGAAGAAGGTAGAAAGTCTTCAAGCCCAAGATGCAGCGTCGGGGCCAGGATGGTTCAAAATATGGGAAGACGGATACAACAATAAGACGGGCAGGTGGTGCGTCGACACACTAATTGAGAACCATGGCCTTCTCTCAGTCAAATTGCCGACAGGCTTGACAAAGGGCTATTATCTGGCTCGTCCAGAGATCCTAGCCTTGCACAATGCTGTCCACGGAGATCCGCAGTTCTACGCTGGCTGTGCGCAGATATTTGTCGAGCAAGGGCCAGATGCGGCGCTCAACATCCCAGAAGGCAAGAGCGTCAGTATTCCAGGCTATGTATCGCAGAACGATGCCGGTGTCAAATACAATCTGTACCAGAAGGATGTCTCCGAGTATCAGATTCCCGGCCCTGCAGTCTTCATCCCTACAGGACAGGTCTCGGGGAGGGCAGGTGTGGACGGGATTGAGGGTGCCGTTCCAAGAAACTGCGCGGTAAAAAACGCTAACTGGTGTGCAAAACCTGTACCCAAGATCTCGGACATGGAGAGCTGTTGGTCTTCTGTGAAAGACTGCTGGGTTCAGGGTCAGACTTGCTGGGATACCGCACCGCCAAGTGGAAATGCCGACTGCAAGACGTGGGAGGGATACTGTAGACAGATCCAGCAGAGCTGCAGTTTGGGAGCCACGAGCGGCCCTCCTGAATTGGCCGAGAAGCCAAAAACGGTTGATTTGCCTGGCAAAATTCCCGCGCCGTGGAACGATGTGTTTGATTTGGTGCAGGCGAGGAGAATCCGACGGCAGCAGTCCTGGAGGGTTGTGTGAGGCGGCTTTGGCGCTTTTGATAATTGTCCCTTGGTATATAGTTCTTTCGTTGGGCCCCAGGGGAGCTGGTAGCATCCAGCCCGCAAGCAAATCGACGGGCGGAGTACATTCTTGTCGAAAGAAACCTTGGCGACGTGTAGCGATAGAGATAAATTAGAGTCCTAGCATATAGGTTGAAGTGGCGTTCATGTTCTGGCTTGTTCTGGCTTGTCCGATCGGACCTCATATCGACCTGATTATTGAGGTGATGCCAATGACATCTTAAGCCCAAAATAGTGATGAGCGCATCACCCGGGCGGGCAGTTGCTATCGCTAGTCTGATATCAGGTTCACTGCCTGGGGAGCAAAAGACTGACTATCAGACGGAAACATCGAGGCTCGTGCAGCTCTGGCATAGAAAGAATTTGCATCTTAGGATTCGTTCGCGATCACTCTTGCACATAGGCACACTTCTATGCAGAAGTGTACGAAGGCTTTCCAGAGGAGCAAACAAGAGAGTCGGCTCTGAAGGCCCCAGGTAGTCCAGTGTGTCCAATGTCAATCTGCACTTGGCTAGTACCAAACGAGGAAGGAGCAGTCGTCGTCATCGCAGAGAGAAAGAGCATGCCACGGCGCTGGAGCGCGGCGTTAGTTAATTACGCCGGCCCGACCATCTGGATTCTGGAGTGACAGCACGTGGAGAGGCCCGTGTCCTCTCTGACATGTAGTTCAAGACAGCCCAAAATTATTATAGTGCTCGCTCTTACTAAAGCTTGGTGACAATCTTCAAGCGTGTCATGTGAGAGCTTATGAGTCCTACTTATGTACCTGAACAACGCAGCCAGCCAGGACCTGGGCCCCACACTCCTCCACGCTCCTCCACAACTTCACTCCGTATGTACACACAGTGTTTGAGCGTCAGGGCCCAGCCTGGTACTTGCTTGCTTGCTAGGCCCCACCAGTGAACACCTCAGCCACCACTAGTTGCCTAAACTTGCCTAGGACGTACAGTGTGTTACAGTACTGTTTACTGTGCTGATGCTGCTGCCACCATCTCCCACCTAGTCTGCCGCTCTAGAGCCGCTTGACGATCGCTGTCTGCCAGACGCCGCTGCCTCGTCACGGCCAATTCTTCTCCTTTCCTCCTACAGACGTGCCTGTCGACATCATCACATTTCCCTTCGTAACCCGCAAAATTCCCTACAAATTCGCATACTTGCACTGTTTCGCCTTGGGTCGACTCTCCCGACACACGCCTCACCGCCCATAGTCCGTCCGTCACAATGCCGAGCAATCGTAACTACGACTTCTTGGTACGGCTCCTTTCCCTACGCATCATTTCTCGTCGCATTCAAGATTGGTGTCAATGCCGATATGATCTGCCATATTTGAGATCTTTCCAAATGGGGCAATAGCAAGAACGTCCGCAAGGGATCGCCGACCGCATGCTAACCTCGCCCTCGGGAGTAGATCAAGCTGTTGCTAATAGGCGACTCTGGCGTCGGCAAGTCTTGCTGTTTGTTACGCTTCAGCGAGGACTCTTTCACCCCGTCTTTTATCACGACCATAGGCATTGACTTCAAGATTCGAACGATCGAACTCGATGGAAAGCGCGTGAAGCTGCAGATATGGGATACCGCCGGTCAGGAACGTTTCCGTACCATCACAACCGCCTACTATCGTGGAGCCATGGGAATTCTGCTCGTCTACGACGTGACCGATGAACGATCATTCAATAGTATGTTGATTTTCGTTCTACAATCTTGCCACATTTTCGCTTGAACTGGATGTGTTCCTATCGATTAGAGCTCGCCACACAGCTCCCGACCTCTTGCTACTCTGGCCGGCCATGCAGAGCAATCAATTTCATGCCATACTGACGTTGGTTTTATAGACATTCGAACCTGGTTCCAAAACGTCGAACAGCATGCGACTGAAGGTGTCAACAAGATTCTGGTTGGCAACAAATGTGATTGGGAGGACAAGCGTGTCGTCTCAACAGAACAAGGCCAGGCATTGGCAGACGAGCTTGGGATTCCCTTCCTCGAGGTTTCAGCGAAGAGCAACATCAACATCGATAAGGCGTTTTATAGTCTGGCTGCCGATATCAAGAAGCGCCTTATCGACAGTTCTAAGAACGATCCAGCCGGCGGTTCTGGCATCAACGTCAACGACAAGAGCGAGAGCAGTGGTGGCAAGTGCTGCTAAAAACAGTCAGATTTTTCTTGTATCTCTTGCATGACGGTTGTGGTTACGTGAAAGCGAAACTCGACGGCAGACATATGGGATTAGGGGCTCGAGGAGCGAGAGAAAGCAATCACAACACGCCGCGCATTTCAGCCTGTCTACTACGTGCGTGCTCGAAGCTTGGAGACGACAACTTTACTTTAGGGCATCATTGCCCCTCGGCAATGGCCAACCTCCGACGATTTATTATTCTGCAGCTTTCCTCAAAATGTGCCTTTCTTATTACCCATCCATTTTAGAAGAGCAAATGTGGTCTGGAGTTCTTTTGGTATTATTGACCTGGGTTCTAACGCAAAGCCCTTTTTACCCTCTTCTGGTCATGTCACGAGTTCCAATACAGGCGGAGACCTGTTACCTCTGAGGACTATGATAGATGGATAGATGAAGGGCATCCCTTAATGTTGTCTCTAGCCGGATTCGATTTTGTCCTGTGTGGGCTTCACGGTTGGTGAGCTGAGGCGAGCGGTAGATGGAGACTTTCAGGGATAACTTACACTAGGTCAAAAGACATAAGTATGGACCGATGATCAATGGCTCAGGGAATGGACGAGGTTTAAAGGGTAAAAGAGTGCTTTGGGCGGTTACAAGTTTATTATTGATGCATGGACTAAATTTTTCTCTCCCAACGTTGCCTTAGGATCAGCTGTGAGTGTTCTCTGATTCCAATGCCGGTGAAACCGCCGTGCCTCAACATGGTCGGCGCAAACGATAACAAATTGGCCATTCGGCCTCGTCTTGGTATTTTTGTACGTGTCTGCCATGTTATCTGACTGATCATTATCGGTCCCCTCGTCTTGTGCTAGGGGGGTTGGTTCGAACAGATCTTGCGGCGGAGACACCTTCCACTCGCAGCCCCTCGAAACACTATCTTGCTGTATATAATTCCCAAACTCACTCGCCGTGACCGTTGGGGGATAAACACGGACAAGTACAAGCGGGGGATTCTCTCCATAATCGAACTTGACCACGATATCCTTAAGAATGATAGGCCACTTATAAGGAAGGCCGACACGCTTTCTTCGTATATGCACCTCGTTAGCCAGCCCGGCTGTGATTGTGAACCTTTCCAGTTCTGACGTCGGGTCTTCCCCGGCTGGAGATCGAAGTTTCGCAGGCACACGGCTTTCCCATAGACCATCACAATTCTCAAGTCTAAACTGCGCGAGCTGGTGAAGGCGCAGAAGGCGATCCTGGTACGATACTGCGGCCTCGGTGTTGGCAAAGATTATGTGGTATCGGCCAAGGGGTGCGAATGTGATATGGTCAAGTTGCTGCTGAACTGATTTATGTTTACATAAGCTCTGTATTTCAGATTCTGAGGACATCAAAACGTCCCTTTCCAAGGATACATGTAAAAATAAAAATAAATAAAAAAGCATACCGTTTTTGATAGCGTTCTGCCAACTGGACAGGTCGCTTGGCGCCAACCGATAAAACTCGTTGGCGTTCAGACTTGGACTCAGCCCCTGCAGTATGAGCATGACGCGAGTATCCTCGCCCTGGTTCCTTCTTTCCAGGAGGACGACACCTTCACGTTTCCTGGGTGCTTGTATGGGTGAGAAGTCGCCAGCGTGGCCGCTGTCGTGCTCAATAGGTTTTCTCCTCTTGGGGCGCGGCCATGACAGGGTTCGCGAGGTGGACAGGAGGCGAGCTGGAAGGGGGGTGGTCGCGAGCGCGGTTGCGCTGCTGACGTGTCGAGGGCGGAGCATCTTGGTTGATCCTGGTGTGGGCGGAGGATGTGGGTGTATATTGGCGCTGGGAAGCCGGGAGCTTGGGTTGAGGTTGGCGGTTGGTGTGTCATGGTGTGGACCAGGTTTGACGGGACTCCAGGATTTCGAGGACGGAGATTTCCCCCCTAGGAGTGCATGCTTTAATTAATAACACCCAAGCGGATGGAAACAGAAAACAGGGGAATGGGGATCAATTAAAGATCTGCAGAGATGAATATATATATTCGCCGCATCGAATCGACTTCAGACCCCAATATCTGAAAAGTTGTGATTCCCGTGTGAAAATCAATCAAAGTGGTTCCAGCTCTGCTCAAAAACTCCATATTTTCAACACACGCCGCCGACAGAACACATCGACGTCGTCCGCCACAAACATTTCCCAGCGACTAAAAATAGGCCATACTCATGTGGGGACATATTTTGCAGACCAGCCGCACGAGATCATGGTTAAGAAAAGCGTAGACGCCAAGGTGCGTCCCATCGCGAACCCAGCCCTCGAAAAAGCCAGTCTTCTCGGCGCCGCGCGCATCTACGTCAGCAAGGAGACGCTCATCGCGCTGACCAACGGTCTTGAGAATGGGAAGCCGTGTGCGGTCGAGAAGCTGGAAGACCAGGACGGTCTGCCGCGGAGAGAGGCCTCGCTTTGGATCCTGCCGGAGAAGAACCTCAGTCCCAATATTGTCATGATGACGAGGGCTTTTCAGGAGGCGACGGGGCTCAAGCTTGGCGACCAAGTGAGGATATCGCTGCTTGGGAGCATGCCGGACGCGGACGAGGTGGTGGTGCAGGATGTGGGCGAGGAGTCGGCAGCACCGACGGCCGAGGTGGCTAGATATCCTGCTTGCTGGGAGTTTTCCTTGAGTTTGTCAATGGGTGAGTCATGTTCTTTGCGATGGATCCCTTTTTTGGCGTTCGGAGCCTCTGCCAGGCTCGGCAGATGACTGGGAAGGATACTGCTTTATGGGAGAGGCTTATGTCGTTGAGAAACCAACGACCGCTAAGATGAAGATGCAGAGCGCGCAGGCTTGGTGTTTCCAGGCATGATCTTCGAAGGCGTCAACATCAACAAGTTACGCCGCAGCTTCAAAGTCCTCTCCGTCAACTCGCGCACAGACAACATTGCCAAGTTCCAGCTGTCATCCACGGCAGTCCGCATTCTGAGCGCAGAGGAGCAAGATTCCACGGCCGCCGAGGCCGCAGCATTCGCAGGCGGCGAACTCGTCGTCACGGGCGTACCAGGTCTCGCTGCGCAAGTCAGCACCATCAACAGGTTCCTCAAGGGCTTCACCCGTCCGTTCTGGGTCAAGGACGAGCGCGAATCCTGCGGCTTCGTCATCCACGGCGGCCACGGCACCGGCAAGACCTTCATCTTGCAACGAATCGCGAGCTCGCAATGGGGGCGACCATTCTGGATCAAGCCGTCCGACAAGCTTACCACGATCCGGGAAGTCTTCAGACAGGCCCGAACTCTCCAGCCGTGCATGGTGCTCCTAGATGGCTTCGAGGAGCTCGTCTCCAAGGACCGCGCGAACCGCGAAACCGTTATCGAAGCCATTGCCGAGGAATTAGATTCCCTTTCCGCGGAAGCCAGGGCCGCGGGTGCGTTGCCCAAGATTGTCGTCCTCGCAACATGCCAAGACTACATGACCGACGTGCCGGTCAAGCTCCAGAAACGCTCGCGATTCCGCGAGAACGTCGCGCTCCCGATTCCCCGCGCCGCCGAACGGTTGGAAATCCTCGAGTTCTTCGACCCGCCCATCACGCCTGACCAGAAGCAAGAGTGTCTTGCGAGCGTGGCGCAAAACACACACGCGTATAACGGAGATGATCTTGCGAACCTGGTGCTGAATGCCAAGAAGATACTAGGAAGCAGGCTAGATGAGGAGAGTAGCGTCGATCCAGCAGCAGTACCACCAGGAGAGCAGTTCCTCTCCAAGGACGACATGGAGCAGGCACTTAGAACAACAAGACCTACTGCCATGCACGACATCAATCTCAAGCCTCCGACAATTCACTGGCAGGACGTAGGTGGACAAGAGAGCCTCAAGAAGGTTCTCAACCGGATGATCAAAAATGCAAAGGTATGTCACATGCATCTGCCGCCAACTCATCGTGAACGGTGAAGAAAAAGAGAAAAAAACTCATACGAAATTTCCCCCCAAGAACACCAACCCCTCAAGTCGTCATGTCCTCCACAACCCGCCCAAGGGTCTCCTCCTCTACGGACCCCCCGGCTGCTCCAAGACACTCTCCGCCCAAGCCATGGCCACGGAATCCGGCTTCAACTTCTTCGCCGTCAAGGGCGCCGAGCTACTAAACATGTATGTCGGTGAATCCGAGCGCGCCGTACGAACGCTCTTCGAACGAGCACGCGCCGCCTCCCCCTCCATCATCTTCTTCGACGAGATCGACTCGATAGGGGGCCAACGCGGGCCCGGCACCGGCTCATCCCCTAGCAGCTCGTCCCGCAGCACCGGAGCCGTCAACATGCTTACCACGCTGCTCACCGAGATGGATGGGTTCGAAGCCCTAACAGGCGTTCTGGTCCTCGCGGCGACGAATCGTCCCGAGGCCATAGACCCGGCCCTCATGCGACCGGGCCGCTTCGACCAGGTTCTGTATGTGGGACCACCAGATCAAGCTGCTCGAGAGGCCGTCTTCAACGTTCACCTCAAGGAGCTGAGTGTCGCGTCGGACGTGGACATCAAAGAGATTGCTAGAATGGCGGATGGGTACTCTGGCGCAGAAATAAAGGCCATATGTAACGAGGCCGGTCTCGCGGTGCTAGATCGGTATGATGATGACGAGACGGGCACACAAAAGCTGGAAATTGGCATGGCGGACTTGATGGCTGCCATGGACAGGACACCTCGGAATATAACGAGTTTTATGATTGATGGGTATGAGGCGTGGTCACGACAGTTCAGACGGAAGTGAGCCTGGATCACGGGCTCACAGATAACATGGTATGGCGAATCGGAGATTATTTGAATAGGTATAGATTACAATGCCAGGACTTTGCACATGGGTTGTTTCCTGTTGGACACCAAGGCTATACCCTCGCCTGCAGGTTTCATGAATTGAGCAAACTCATCACTTATGCATCTTCTCTCCTCACAACTTAGCGTTTCGGCAAAGTATGGCATAAATGGCACTGGGCGCAGCGTTGCCAAAAATCGATGCAAAACTCAAACACCAGTCCTCATCATTAGCAAGTATAGACCGTTATCTCATAGCCGTGTCAAGGATTGGATTTCCTGCCGCAGGTCCTTCGCTCGGCTCTTCTAGCGGCCTGCCTGCCTGGTTCCGTCCCTACATATGATACACACGAGCTCCCCTGGCAATCTGCTCGCCTCTCCCGATACAGAAAAAAAGGGAATGATCCGTCCATCACAAATCTCTGGCCAGCACGTGTTGTTTCACAGATGTCTGTCCGACAGTCATCTGCCTCCTCCCTTTGGCTCAACGTCGCGTAAAATCCCATAAAAGTCTCCAGGACCAAGCAGGTATTGGTAGAGAATGAATCGAGACCGAGCTAGAAAAATAGGCATCCTCCAAAATCGCCAGTAACACCTCTGTTTACTGCTCAATTCTATTTTCTTAGCAGTAATTGCTCAATCTATGCCTCCTTTACTCTGGTCGTGCTGCCTCACTGCACCGCCATCACTTCTGCTGAGCCGAGCAGGGAACAAGTAGAACCCTACAGAAAACGGTATCCGCAACCCCTCGGCAGACGTAACAGATTCAAGGACGGATAATAGATATCATGTAACGCCGCCATGTTCCTCCCTCTGGGTTGTCCATACCCACCATTTCCCTCCTTGATGAGACCGTTTCATTCTCTCACATAGGAGAGCATGACAAGTAAACCAATTGTTCCTGTACGCCATGCCCGAAAACAAAGAAGAAAGAAATGTAACTCTCAAGATTCGTCCTCTGACCTAGATCCACCACCTGTTCTGACCGCCGTTGAAAGGCTGATAGCAATCTTGCCATTGCCGGAGCCACTGCCAAATGGCTTTCGTTTCGGGGCCATGCGCGGGCTGGCGGTCGCATTCGACTCAGAGGAGCTGCTGTTCCGACGTTTAATCTGCATGAGCTTGCCGAGCTCGTCCTCTTCATCTTCTTCGCGTCGACGCTTTTCTGACAGGCGCTCCAGAGGAGGAGCGACAGTTGCCAATGTCGATTCATCAGGCGTTGTTGACATCTCAGTTGTGAACCCAGTTTGTGTGGCGTTGATACTCTCAGGATTAGCATTCTCATCGCTTTCCTCATCAGATGGATAGTCGACCAAAGGTTTCGACGGCGTCAATGAACCATTGCTAGGCAGCACTTTGCCTGACAGTTCATTTCGATGCTCCTCTTCCTCATCCTCTGGGTCTGAGGTGTTCCAATATTCTTCTTCCGTCGGATCCACTGATATGTGCTCCATTAACCTTGTGTTAGGTGGTTTTCGGGTCATGTCGTCATCGCCTCCCAAGAAGTAGTCCATATTGGCTGTGAATCCTTGTGCCTGGTCATATCGCAAGATGATGTCCCGAAATGTGGACATATAGCTCAAACTAGCAAGAGTGTCCCGGTGACTGACGACCAAGTACTTGACCAGATCCTTGATATTTTCCTTTTTTATGAACTCAAAAAGTTCGAGACATGCAGAACTAAGGAGATTATCTCTGGGCATGGTCTCGACGAGAACATCGAGCGCAGGGCCCAGCGCCTGCTTCTCAACAATCTGCTTGATGTAGAATTCCTCTTGGATGCCAATGAGGCCGCGGAAGAATCGAATGGCAACTGAGGAGAAGGGGGATCTAGATTAGTGAAAGTCTTGCAAACGAGAGATAAGGACGCAACGGTGTTATCTTACCCAATCGCAAGTACTTCTCAGGACTCTTCAGCAGCTGAGAAACTCGCTGAACAACGCTGTTGTTCATGACAAAATACCTGCTAAAACGATGATGCTGACGAATGGAGAATGACAATATCTCAACAAGGTATGTAAACATCGAAGCCTCTTGAACTGCAAAATTGAGGTCGGTCTGATTCTCAAGATCGCATAATGGCTTGAAGAGTTTGGGAGCAGATCGCTCATAAAATCGCGTAAGAAATAGCTCCTGCTGGGGATCTGCTGTGGGCGGCGGCCGCACACGACCTGGAAATTCGCCGTTCATACGCGCAAGATCTGGGCCTTGAGGAGGGATTCCCTGATCTAGAAGAACTTTGAGAGCTTCAGAAATTTGCGACTTCACTCCCAAGTCAACTTCGATAAGTAAAAGCTCTATCAACGACTCCACCAACGACGGTTGACTCTCATGCATTTGACGGTAAATCGTCTGTCGAATCATTTGTGGGTCGTGATCGATGATGGAGACCAGTATATCCATGGCGCCAACTCGAACTCCAACATCGCTGTGCCTCAGTCCAAAGTGAATGACCTGTAGCAATCCATGTGCTATCAAATTGTTGTAGAGGGACTGCCTGGCGGGTGGTTGAATGTTCTTGGCAATGGCGCAACACTGCTGGATGAATAAGACGGCCTCTTTTTTCTTCCTTTGGTCACGACGACGGGCATTGAATATGCTGAAGAGCTCGCTCAGAAAAGCCTGATTGGACTGGAGATGCTGAAGGATGTCCACCTGATTGAAGAAAATTAACGAATTGAGAACGGAGAACGTGGGGTCGTCGAGGATTCGGGCAAGGACTACATCCTTGAGATACTGGAGGCGGTAGGTCTGGTGGATCTTCTGCCGCGTCGCATCATCCTCGATTCGGACTACCTCTTTATATCGGTCTTCGTTAGTTAGCCAGTGTCTGTGATTGGCTTTGTGGCTAGGAAAGTCCGGGTCGTATTCCAAAGCGCCAACCACACCAAGGACACATTCGTCTGACACAGCATGCTCGATAATAGTGGTGTCGTTGAGAAGGATGATTGTTTTCATAATGTTGCAGAGCTTATGGAGATCGGGGAGACTCTCCAGGTCTTCAGCCATTTCCACCAATGGGATCAGTTTACCGATATAGTCGTCTGCCATAATAAACTTCGCCAAAGCATCGCGTCCGTTAGCGCTTGAGCTCATGATGCGCATGCTTGATTCGATTTCGGGCAGGTTTCCCAGCTCGGCAGCAGGTAGATTGATCGTAGCGGGTACCTCGATGGCCAAATCATCTGAGAGACCGTCGTCTCCTCCCAGGTTGTTGGAAAACGTTTGCTGGACATTGCTCACAAATCGCCTGGAAACAAGAGCATGTCAGTCTGAGCTTGTTCAGAAAACACGAGTTGGGGTTGATTGCGAACCATATTAAAGCGCAGCCCTCAGCCTCTTGAAAACTAAGAGCCATATCCACTCCGCTGCCTGGCTCTTGCCACACGATGAGGGTTTCTGGATCAAGGCGTCAGTAACTTGGAGGATACGATTGAAGACAGATTTGGAATGTATAGCAGAACTGACCTTGCTGCTTCTGAAAGCCATCTTCCTTTTGGATTTTTGTCTCTAGGAGAAGTCGATCAGGATGATCTTCAGACTCAACGATCACTCGAGGGTCTTTGCGGCCATCCTGCGTCTTCAAGGAGCGAGCGAGCAAGTGGTCAGTACATGAGAGCAAAGCACTATATCAGGACCGTATATTGGAACAAGCACAGGGAGGATATGAAGCGACATACCGTGGTAAAGGTAGCGGTACAAAAGCCGGTTCCACGATCGAACCAGTCATTGTCGCGGAGTTCGTAGACTTTGACGCGCTTCTTGTCCGTCGCCTGATGAGGCACCTGCTGTGCCATCATCAACGGCTCGGAGACCGCCTCCGTCCCAGCGGAGCTATAGGCACTCAGGTCGGGGGCGATTTCCAGATGTTGTTGGAGGGATAGTTCGGACACGGGTGTCTCGAGGCTCAAGATAGTGAGCGCCGCCACGGTTCTGTCGCGTCGCGCCCGACGAGAGGGAGGGGGGGCGCAAGCGCAACTGACGGTGGGTGGAGGGGTACAGAGGGCTTCAGTCTGTCGCAACTACGGCACGAAGCGACGCGAAAAGAAGGTAGAGATGGGACTGGACTGACAAGGACGGGACGTCTGGGTCGCGGTGGCGGATGTGATGACCTCGAGTGAGGACTGGGTACTGGGTGTGATGCGTGCTTGCGCGACGCAAATGCCGCCGCAGGCGCCCGCCGATCGGGAACCCAGGTCTGGGGTCGGGCTGCTGTCAACAGCGATGAAACGCGGTGAGAGCGGCGCAAGGGTCGGTCGAAAAAGTCGCGTCAAGATCAGCGGAGGGTAAGCGCAGGCTGGGAGAGGAAGCCGCGGTGAACGGGTTGGGCTGGGGCTGATAAATTGATAGAGTGATGAGGTGGTCGTAGTGTCGATGCGAGAGAAGGTTAGCGAGGACGGCCCTTGGCGCGGGTAATGCACCAGGCAGGAACGCACGGCCACCCACCAGCAAGGCAGGCACGCGGGGACAAATTTCACGACGGGTCCCGCAACCCACTGTCGTCGTCAGGATCCATCATGTAATTTGACCACCGCGTGGCAGGCAGGCGAATAGGCTGGCAGGCATTGGGGGGCATTGGGTGCCAATGACCAGGTAATTAGCCACAGCTGCGCCAAAATTCGCAAGCCGCGTGACTGTGGCGGTGACTGGCGGCGGGATATGGGACGGGCCACGAGCCACAAGCCACAGGTCACTTTCAGGCGCGCACTTAGGCCCACGCTGTAAGGAGCATTTGCGCTGTTGCTGCAAACTGTAGACTGGGGACTGCGAGCGCATCGACTTCTAATGCTGACCTCGGGGCAGATATGGGGATGGAGACAAGACAGGACGGAGCTGGGCAATGGGACCTATGGGAACGTGGCCCGCGTATGGAGTATAAAGTTATTATAATACTCCGTGCTCCGGATCGATCGATATCCAACAGGCGAGACGACGACTGGTCCTCGCTTGACGATGCAGGGGCGAGGGGGGCGAGGCGCGAGGGGCCGGCAGTCCTAGACCATCCGCTGAACTGTGGCTGGTGCCAAACTTTTCCGGAAGCATATCGCTCGCGTACACACGTGACCAATTAATTCAATCTAGGTCTGGCTTCGACCTCGGGTCCGGCCAGGTTCCACTCCGATGTGTCCTGCTGTACACACCAATCAATCAGAAAATCTATATTCGCAAAAATGTCGTCAAAACCGTGACGCTCTGCTCTGCTCGCCCGACAGGCTTTTGGCATTATTTCCAGTCATATTTGCACAAGGCATACACTATCGGAGGTCCCTGTGATCTTTCTCTGCAGA
Source organism: Atkinsonella texensis (assembly GCA_001008035.1). NCBI lineage: Eukaryota > Fungi > Ascomycota > Sordariomycetes > Hypocreales > Clavicipitaceae > Atkinsonella > Atkinsonella texensis. Next base: position 317,970 of record KQ061700.1, read on the forward strand.
TCTGAAAGCAATCGATGACCATGCGAGTGATAAGACAGTGAGTGTTACAGTATGAAAGCACCTAGAGGCAGAAATGGATCGGTGGTGGAATATATACAATATGGCTGCTATGGTCGCAACCCCAGGATAAGACCGCACAACAAGGTTTCCTTTCCTGGAGTGGATAGCACGCTATCACCGCTACATGGAGGACTTGACTTGTCCTGAAATCTACGCTTTGAGTGATGACCGTGTTTCGAGCAACTTGCGCCCTCTTTATCATTCTCAAGGCTTCCGACCGTATGATATGTATAATTGGCACGTCGCACTGAATCGTTGTCTAGCTGACAACCAACTGTCATCCTGTTCTGGCCGTCGCTGACGTGTTTTATCTCAAGAACTTGGTGACTCGATACATAAAATTAGACGCGACCTGACCTGAACAATACGCGGGACTTTGCTTTTCTATTTTTCTAGTTAAGCGAAACTTTTCTTGATCGCATGTCTCAAACTGACCAGCAATGCGCAAACTAAAACGTTCAGAACTGTAGCAACAGAGAATGAACGTTCGGGTGCCCGGTACCCCGTGAGGTGGCGCAAAAGTCTACAACTTGACAGCTATGTCTTTGTGCAGGACGCAAAGCTTCTGAGCTCTCATCTGGCCAGAATCTTCGACATTTCGAAAGCAAAAAAAGTCTAGAATGCTAGGCACAGGCAAATGGCCGGCGGACATGTCAAACGAAGTCGTGTTGCCCATACCGCCCCGGATCGACTCAACGAGAAGATTGCGTCAGCGGATGGGACGGGATACTTGTTAAGCCAAATTATGATCTGAACGCAGAGTGTGCTAAGCATACCTGCTGCTATAGTTCACTAGCCGAACTCACATCCCGCTCATGATTCCCGCATCCAAGTGTGTGAACAGCAAACGATACCTGTTCTTCTACCAGTAGCGCAGGCCCTGCTCAATATGTATGTATATCGTCCCTTGCACGAGCATCACGGGCTTGCCTTTACAGCCAATTCTAGTACATTTACAAGCTTATTGATACTGCTTGCTACCAGATGAACAAATAAAGTAGCATCCACAAGGCCGACGTCACGCGTCTGCGTAGGGATTATGTCCACCATCCACTGTGCTATATTATTTCCCACGCCTAAAGCACGGTTTGCCCCGAATATGCAGGTGGGATAGCGTTGAGCGAAAGCGAGGTGATTGCAGCCCAAGTCTCGTCAAGTTCAAAGCAGCCCTCGGCCCCAGCAGACATGATGCCCTAAAAAACAAACGCAGTCCCCCCCAGTGGTTTTTCACCCCAGCCTGTGGAGAGTTCAGCCTTGATAGGCTTGGGATTCTGGCGAAATTGGTGGCTCAATAGTATCCATAAGACCGGGCTTGTAAACTGTGCTCATGGTTCAATAGAGCCTTGGCCAAAGTTGGCCGGTTAAAGCCGAGTCATCTTTCATGAGAATATGCGGGTTAGGTTAGCTCTCACAGTCTTTGCATCAAGATCTCTGAGACTAAGCATTTGCAAGTATGGTGAAGTTGTAGACGAAGCAGCTCAGTTGCCGTTCAAAATGGAATATCATTCTTTTTTTTTAAGGTAAAAGTCAAGACGGTGTCATCGGTGATACAGACAGAATGGTGACGTTTCGAGCTTGCGTTCTTGCACCTCGCCAAGATTGACAAATGTACATGCATCTGTCTGTTCTTGACAAGTCCGTGAAACACTATGGACAACGAGAACAGTGATCACGCCATGTCTATATCTTATTAACAGTGCTTTGGGATTGTAGAAGGGCCTTTCTCACTTTGTCCTTCGATGATCCGTCTATCTGTAATCTTGCTTTCACCCCAGTTTCCTTATGGTCCTATGTGAACTTAGATTGACCATAGACTTCGTTAGAAAGTCAACGGACGGCTACCGTAGCATTAATTAAGCCCGCGCGGCACTACTCTTATGCTCTGGCTAGCTAATATGTTGTTGCTCGTAAAGACAAGCAGAGCCACTTCTCGGGCACAACTGGGAACCTCAGGATATAGAAGCCACATTATAGGCATAGACACAATGTTTGCCCCAGAACCTGTCCTCTAAGAGTGGTTTTTAGCAGCCATTCGGTCTCTGTTACGAAGCTTCTAGTCCAGCATCAACTTCCTCGAGTTACCATTTCATTTTGATATGCTCAAGTGGAGAATTTGTTGGAACTGGGGGGAAATGACTGCCTCCTCCGTTCGCTTTTCGACGAGGAGACGATTCGTTTTACACATAGTCAGCCGAACTCAGGTTCAGCGTTGCGGGATGGTGAAATCAGTCCACTTCGAGATGCCTGATTACCTGCATGGTCAGCTACAAATCGAGAGAAGAGCTTGACCTTCGGCCATGATGTCAAAGTTTCGTCAATATATGAGAGGGGAATCGTGTCCACGAAGCTAATGCCACTACCGGTGATGCCACTACTGGTGACTTGACAAATCCAAGTGCAAAAGGTTGGCGCCTTGCCGTTAGCTTTTAAGCGAAGCCGAGCTTGGCGAAACGAAACAAAAGCCCGCAGTTACTCTCCTTTCTTGCGGCTCATTTTTTTGCTAACATAACCTACGAAGTATCAGCAATCGCAATTCATAGCCGTCGGGGGTGGCCATGGACACGTCACATCACTTAAGGAGCATGGCCAAACAGCAGTTTCGTTCACAGTCATGTACATGGATTGCCTTATATCGTGGATAAATACACGTCAAGAGGCACCCAGAACCGGGCTGTAAAGTCCACTCTTGTTTTCACGTGTAGCAAAGCAGCGGAATAGACTAGGTGTTGCGGCCTGATAGTAACTTTCACAGGCTGCCCGCTGTACGTAGTAGGTTGATTCGTCGTCAGAGTACTGATCTCAAGAGCCTCGGCGCTTGCCGCAAGAGAACCACCGAGGGCTCTAAGGACCTTAGCTCATTCGTGCAATTTACCATCGCAAAGGCAGTCTTGGGGACCAAAGGCACATAGAACGACGTCGCCGATTGGTCCGAGAAATAAATCCCATCAGACCCGTGAGCAACGCCGCTGTTTGGCGGAGATAAGTCACAGAGAAAGAATCATGACAGAGCAAGGTCAACATAAAGTGCCGGCACGCGCGGTGTTACACTCAAGGTGCTTACACGGTCATCGCGGGATTGTGCGCCCAAAGCCCTGCATAGATAGCGGCCGACAGCTGTAAATTACTCATCTTACGGTGCTACGTACCACCGGGCGCATATGCAAGAAAAACTAGAAGCGTTGCCCACCATGAATGCTACGTTGTGACGACGTCGAACCGTTCCTTATGAGAGGCGAAAGAGAAGTTACGCGCCTTTCGTGGCCGTGGGAGCTTTCGCCTGAGGGAGTTGTGAGTTGCCCATGACTGCATTATGAGCCCGCCGCAGGTTCAAGCAGAATAGCCTTGTTTCGAAGAGCTGATGCGGTCGTAGCCAGTCCAGCTCGGCGGTTCAAGCAGAAGAGAGAGATGTAGAATGGGGCTCGCCTTGTTCTGGGGATTCCTTTCGCAAAGCTGAGGATGGGCATGAGCATCTATGGGTATTGGCGACACAGCCTGATTGTATTAACGCTTGATACGTTGCATAGCAAGCTCAACAACGCGGTGGAAGTGGACCTATGGCACAAGAGTACTGCAGAAACCTTGTGCAGATAATCTCTCTGAGCGGTCATGGCGACACAAGATGTGTAACACAGCGTGGATGATCATCATAGATTGGGCACGCATGATACCAGTTGTTGATATCTCTATAGTGTGGGAGAGCATCCTTCGCGAGCGCGGCGTGTCTCTGATGGTTTTCACGACCACTTCCAGGTTGAGGCTGTCATCGACTCCAAAGAGGGAAGAAAGGTTCTTGTCTGAGGCAGCGCTCAGAGATCGGTATCTACAATTGCATGTTGTACGGAGCAGCCGCTGATAGCATGATCTGCGACGTGAACAGGGTAATGTCATGAATACTCGGTAAGTATAGTTGGAATCTGACAAAGGCTGGCATCGGTCATCGCCGAGGTACGGCCGTACAAGTTAATATTCCTCTCTGCTGAGACATGATCATAAAGGAGGACAGGTTAGTCGCAATGTGTAAAGATGGCTATCTGTTCCTACATCCCGCCGCGTGGCCTGCTCGTCAGTCAGCAATCACTTTGACAAATCCACCCATTCTCGGTCTCACCTTACTCCCATCACCCTTACCATCTGTGTAGCCTACCTGGAGAGTCAAGTGCTTGGTTCGTGATGTAGGCCAGCGAGATGATTGGAGCATGGAATCATACGCAGTGAGGACCCAAATGATACTGGGCTTCCTATGAGATGGTGGACGAGGTTAGGGAGGCTAGGGAGGCTAGTCCCGCGTGTGTTTCTTTGGGAAGGCTGAGTTTTCGGATATCACACGTGCATGTGCGGAGCATTTAAGTTTCATTGTCCAACATGACTCGTGTCACCGTCGTGTGCAATAAGAGTTCTGCATAGTGTTCTGCTCACAAAGGCTTGGTTGCCAAGTCAATGTGTCAACAAGATAGTTCCATGAAGAGCTGGCTGTAAAACCGCTAATGTTCGGAGCGGGAAACAAATGGAGGATGGAGGGTCGACGCCGGAATGCCGTTGCCGATCCCAGATGACGATGTTGCCTCTTCAAGACGTCTTCTTTGTCAGCTACATGTACAAACGAGCATTCCTGCCTGCTGCAGATAACAAGCTTATGTCGCCGTATGAAATGACATTGGGTGATGACTGCTGAGGGTTGTCAGCGACAGACCAATGATTTGAAGTCCAAGCCAATCCGTCGCACCAGATTCCTTCAGTTATCCATCCAGGTGCCTCTTTTTTTTTTTTTCTTCTACAAGGCTGCCGGATGCTATTTGAAGGTCGCATTTTATTGATCCCTGGTTAGGGCTGACACAACCTTGCACGCAGGCGACTCTTCAATTCAGACCTCACAACCCGCAGGGGGGGAGGAGACCAGGTCTCAATTAAAACAACCCCCCACGTGCCTGGGTAGACTGCAAATACATACTGTTACATGCGTGTAGCTCCAAAATGTCAGCCTCAAATCTGGCATGGTTGTTCCTGAACGTGCGAGGTTGTTTGGTGACGAATTCTCGACATGGCAAAATACGGAGCCCGGGCAAAGAGGAAAGACAAGGGAAATGGCATAACTCAGAATCTCGGTGGGCAGCCAACAAGAGGAGAGCAGCGACGTCTTTGGCACCGACTATTCCTTGTGCCTGAGATAGTGGTTAGATTGATGATAGGCCTCATGCAAGTCAGCGGCCAGACACCATCTTGCCCACCACCATTCTCATCATCATCATGCTACCTTGAGTGAATTTGGTCCTGTCGCTCTCCCGTCGGTTATCTGAGTTATCTGCGACAAACAGATATCAGCGGTATGAGCTATGTGCAGTCAGTCGGTGTATGGATATGGATGGTTGCCCACGATACCAACGATACCTGTTCAGGCAAGCCACAAGCAAAGCGATGAATGGGGTTCATGCCCACGCAGAGCGCGTGTATCATCTGCTTGGCCATGATGGCTTGCCGAACACTGACCACCGCTTTGCAGCCAACAATCGTTACTGACCGACGAGCTCATCGGGCACCTACCAGCCGTGCAGACTATTGAGCGCCTCGTTACTACGGAGTAGGGGGTTTGGGAATACGAGACCCCTACAAGGATGGACGCATGCGCTAATAGCCAAGTCGTCCACGCGTTCACAGGAATCAAGACCGGCTGAGCCGGAACTTGTGATACCCATGCTGAGGAGGGCCTTAGCACGCCATGGCATCCACGTTGCCAGGAGATCCATTCAGATTAGGTTGGATTCATTGATTAGCTCACCACCTCTGCCGTAGCAACCACGACTGTCGCCTTACCGCACTCGGAGGCATGCCTCGAGCTCAACACTGCACGACCAAGCAGTACAGATTGGGCGGTGAGCGCCGAGGCTTTGAATAATTGTTGAAACACGCTACTCTGTGCCGATGTCCACGTCAGCCAACAATCCTATCCTCGCCAAAGACCTGATAAGATAGCTACGTTGATACCTCGTCAGTACACATATATGATGAGTGCATTATGAAGTTGAGGTCTGCACTAACACTTATATTAAGATTATATAGTGCCACTATAAAGGTAGTCAAGGGTCAGGATGTATGTGCGCACCGCTAGGAGGAACCAACAGGGATATTGTCCTCCTTATCGCTGTTCGAGAGAGGACACTACTTTTCACATGGACTTCCGTAGGCATTGCGTATGTCCGATTATTCATTGTTGCCAATATCCACGTGAACGGTTGGGCCTTTGTTGGCGTTGCACAAATCCATGTTCTCGTTCCAGCCTTTCCCCCAAAGGCGATCCCCAGCACGACGAGAATCCAGCTTGGGAGCCGAGAAAGACCAGCAAATCGGAACACGGATGTCCAATCTGGCCAAGGGCTGGTCTTGCATAATTAAGTGGTCGACAGAAATCAACGAATCCGAATGAAGCATGCAGGACGTTCAGGGAACTTGACCACAATGTGAAGTGACGGCACTCCGTACAGAGTGAATAGAGTATTGCTATTATACTAAATTGAAGGTTGGCCACTTCAAGCACCTGCCACGATCGGGTGGAGTTTCTGCCAACTGAATCATATACTGGCCCCCCACCCCAGCTGTTGTCCATCTGAAAGTGTGCAGCCTGTATGTTAGTTCGGTCGGGAGAGAACAAGTTCAAGATCTGTCGGAAATTTATTCATCTCGTGATCTGGAATTTCGATTGTCATGGCTGGTCTTCTTCGAGGCAAGCTGACAACTGGCATCTGGACCTTATTGCGTTGAGGAACATTTCAACTATGTTGTATCCGGCCCCATGTACTTCGTTATCCCTCCACACTGTAGGTAAGGATGTTGATGCAGCCATTCTGGAACGCCATGAGAACTACGGGGTACTCCGTACCACCTCGAGCCACTGCGATGGCTTCGTGCAACCCTGGATTTCGGCTTCCGCCAAGCGATTTGAAGGATATTTGTTGTAGTATAGCATCGATAGAGCCACGAGATAATGGCATAGATTTCGGCAACATAGACCAGAGGCTTATCTTGATGCAAGTGGAATCCCGGCCTTGGTGGATTTGGCAAGCACTTCATTTCGTCGCATTATCGGGACGGGTCGATTTGAATGAGAGCTAATAAATAGGAAGCTTCGGGTGCGGTTTCTGCGGCTGAAGGACTGACTGACGCCTGCAGGGTTTCCAACCGACAAGACGTGGACCTTGGCTTCAACCTTAGCTCGACCTTGGCTGCCTGCTGAATCCGAGCCGTTGGTCGTGGATGCAGCCACTCGGCCGCTAAAGTCGGGGGTGCCTTGGGGTGATTGAGGATTTGGTACGTGGTTGATGTTCTCGCAAATTGACATGCAGAAGGAAGTTCGCCGGCGCCTTGACTCAACACTGCATCCAATGTTTGCGTCCCCTTTCGTGTCAACTGGGTCCACTCCACCCCAACACCCCACCACCCCCACCACCCCCTCCCTTCATCGCTTTTCGTCTAATAATAGGGCACAGATTTCATAACGGCCGACGAGTTCCGCAACGATGCTGGCCTTTAGGACCAGTCAATTTGACTACCGCAGGTACAGTGGGTGTACCTAAGGTAGGTATAGTTAGGCACCTAGGCACTCTACCCCGTACCCCGTGCCCCGTGCCGCTGGCCCACTGCACAGGAGGTATTATGCCATTCTGCCCTCGAGCTCGTACCCAGATCCACTGGTTCTCGGTCTTGTCCACTGGTCTTGGCCACTGGCCCCACTTGCGCCTGCGCCTGCGCTTGCAAGGGCAGCTACTACCAGGGAATCCCATCCCATTCCTTCCCGAGCCTTCAATCTCCCAGCAATAAGACAATCCGGGTGTGCGAGTTGCCGCCAGGGTCAGAAAGCTGCCATTGCTGCGACCTGACAAGGCGCCCACGCCTTTGATCTGAGCCATCTGAGCCCACCCCGGCCAATGCCCGTATTAATTAATAAGCCAATACGCCACCTCTTTGTCTCTTGCAATCTTCTCGATGGCCCTTTTTAGACACATTCTCCCTGTCCTCGTCTGACACCCACCGCTCACGCCGCACCGCACCGCTGTACCTGCCAAGGGCGTGCGACGCATAAACATCATTCTTTTGAATCAGGGCTGGGGTGTGGTCGGTCCTGTCCTGGGCCGTGCCCATTTCCCGTTTCCCGTTCATACATAATCGTGCCGCCGTCTCGGCCAGTGCCACTTCATCTTTGCTCTAAATCTTCAGACCCGCCGAGTCTCGTCTTCACTTCAGCAAGCTTGCATCACCATCTCGACAGCCTTTGGGCTCTTGCAGCGCTTGCTCCTTGTCTTGCATTAGAAGCCTTACGTTTTGCTGCTACACTTCGTGCGTCTTCCCTCTTGTACTTCACAGCTAGTCTACATCTTTCTACACAATGTCGATATTTTCCTCCCTCAGGAGGAGCCGTCAACAGGCCAAGGAGCACAACGCAAAGCTGGCGGAGCAGAAGAAGAGGGAAGCTGAAAAGATTCCTTACAAACACATTCCCACACACGCCGCTACTGATGCCTTTGCTAGCGCGCCACCCAGTTGGAGAGAGGCTGATAGGCCCCGGATCGTCGAGGAGAACCGCAGACGAAGTGCCATGGCGGCCAGCGGACACCATATGAACATGCCGGGTGTGCCTCGCGTGGGAAGCACCCTGTCTCGAGTTTCATATCCGGAGGAGGATGTAACACCCGTCATCCACCTACCTAGGGCTTACAGCTACTCTGGCACCTCTTCTTGCGCTGTGAGTGCTCGACAAAGTCGAGAGATAATCTATGCGCCTTCAGAGCCCGCCTATATGCCAGTATCAGTCAAGGGCAAGGAGGTTCCTCGAGCTTATGACTCAAATCGGGTTAGCCCTGCATCAAGCAAAGGTTTGTATCTTCGTCGTCCCGCTCAGCCCGGTGGTCATTTAAAACCTAACTTTTAAATCGAAGGCGTCCCTTCTCCCATAGACAGTTCAGATGGCTTTACAAGCTCGCAGGATGATCTGGAGATGAAGCCGTCCAAACCGAAGACAAGGCCAGTCGAAGGCACTGGCGCCCATCACTTGCACCCAAGACACGCCCGTCGCAAGTCAGACGCTTCCGTAAAGTCCAAGTCTAGCACAGCAAGATCTACGCATGGCAGTCATGGTCGAGATGCTCGTCCGCCGCCCTCTATGAGAGCATTCGGCTCTATACCTGCCGTTGCCATCATGTCTCCAACGAGCTTGGGAGGAGTCCCTGGATATCTCTCGTCCCGGGGACATGCCGGTCCGAGCAGCTCTTCGACGCCTTCGCCTTTAAACACCCTTACGCCTTCCTCGCTCCAGGGATCAGCTACATCCCTCTCCGGTGTTCCGCAATGGCAAGCGAAACAGACAGCTTCCGCCCCAACCACTTCTCATGCATCGACAGTGGACAAGAACGACCAAGGGCTGAGCTGGATTTCTTTCTCAGACTCTGTCCCGGACATCTCTGCTCCCTCTGTTGCCACCGCTGAAGACGAACCTGTCTCGCCAACTTATGCAACAACCTTTGCTTCAATTCCTCGAACAGCATCCCACCACAAACAACGCGCAGAAGTTGATCGAGGTCAAAGGTCAGATCAATCGCGGCAGAAAACACCAAGCTCGCAGGTTGCTGCACCTCAACAATGCGTGGACCAAAGCCGCGCTCCGACTGCTGCGGCCAAGGATTACTTGGTAAACGTATTTCCGGAGGAGGCAATGCCTGAAATATCGGAAGCAAAGTCCGGTAAAAACAAGAAACCATCCAAAGGCAGTGGCGGCAAGATGCTTAAGAAAAATCGATGGTCGGTGTCCAAGTCGTCTCCAGTTGCGGTATAATCGTTCCAGCGACAAATAGCGCCTCGTTTGCTTAGGAGATACGGTCAGCTGAAATGATGGGTCCTCATTCGTTCCAGGATCAACAACTCGGTCGTTTTTCTTTCTTTTTTTTTTTTTTTTTTTAAATTGTTTTTAAAAAGTCGCAGCGATGCCAGGCGCCAATGGCGAATAGCCACCACCAGACCAGCACCCGCCTGCGAAATCTTACCCTGATACGTTGGGGTCGTTCTATCTCTTCTTGATTTTGTATCCTTTTGTCTTTCACGAATTTACGATGTCTGCATAGATTTGAGCGCTGTTGGGTATATATCCCTTGCTCATGGTAAAAATGGTTTTATTTTGTCTAAACATTTGGCACAGTTAGCTTTCTCTGAGATACATGAGTGGCAACTTGTTATGCGTTGTGGCAGTATGGTAGAGGCGAGGCATAGATGAATTGCTGGATTTTTGAAAATAGGACAGTTTGGGAATATGCTGAGGATTAATACAGGGAAATCACAGTGAGGGAAACGCATCACAATCTCTGATTACCCAGTACCCTGTTCATCTTCCTGTCTTGGCTTCCTGCTTGGCTACTAGCAAGGAACCGATCTTGTTCCGATTTAAATATATAAGCGATGTCTCAAATTCGAGCATCAAACTCTTTTTCATGGCACCAGCCATAGTCGGCCATTCCATGAATCCGAGAGTTGCCATGGTCAAAAGTTATAAGCCAGCTGCAAAGCGGAGGTGCCGAACGCTTGGCCATCAATGGACCTTCCCGGTACACGATGCCGACGATGCCGACGATGCCGACGATGCTGACCCGGAGTTGGCGCTACTATTTCCATTCTTGAAACAGAAACTGTACGGGAGGACTATTTAACAACTGCCGTTCATTGGTGCACGGGAGAGATCATAGCCTCTGTTTTATCTCGCAAAGATACTTGCAGGGGACCTGGCGGGTTAACCGGATGCTTTGACACGATGTGTGAAATTACCACATTACCTTGCGGGCAACTAGGCCGTATCTCGTGAGATATGATCAAGGCATATCAAGAAAAAATATATTAATCTAATCTAACTACTTTTTGTGTAATTGGCCCAAGTAGTGCAAGTGTCTCAGAAGTGCTCTCAGATCATGATTTGTGATTGATTAAAACCCTCCCTGCAACGCACCATCACGCCAATCCGGGCACTGAGAACCGTGACCAGCATGTTATCTGGCCGTGGCAAGACAACTTAAGATTGTCCATGCGTGTGTATGTTTGGCCTATCTCATCTGCGACTGTCTCGGGAGCCCGGCTAGCGCCTGATGGTAAATTTTTGTTTTCTCCAAACGGATCGGCTGCATGTATACCCCCCTGGAATGTAGACGTACGGGAGATGTCGGCCTGTGGCCCAAAAGGGAAACCCCGAGCCCATGTTTGCTCGATTGCGAGTAGTTCGACCGTGATTCGTGTGGCCCGGGGGTCCCGGTGTTGGCGATTGCGTCAGATTCCTGCTGGTAAATGCTATTAAGCTTCGTGTGGCCCTGTTTGCTTGTATCCTAGTCCTGTGGCGTTGTCTCCGTGGTATTGTGGCTAAACGGGTTTCCGTGCAGCTGGCTTTCTTGTCGCCGCTTGCTGACTAATGAGGCATTTACCAACTTGAAGAACTCTTAGTGCCCTATGGTTCATGCCTGAAGTTGGGCATTCTTTTCAAAGACGTATTTTTTTTTTGCATCGAGCTGCTATGCTGGATATGGTGACCATGAGAACTTTATATATGTGAGCATCTCGTTTAATATAGTTTGGAAGAACGTTGTGAAAACGGGTACCATACCCCCGGTACACGGATTTTTCTACACATTGGTTGCAAGTCGATTTCTCTTGGTCCGCCAATGGGCTTAGAAGGGTCTAGAAGGGCACTCCCCTTGGCAGAGGCTGTTACTGTTCTGACGAATGCGATATATCACATCTGCGCCATATTTGATCTGCTGTAATCCAGTGACCAGTAGCTTACCCTAGGTTGCCGCCGCACCCACTCACTGCCCGAGCACTGCTAGGAGTAAAAGCCCCTGAGGGGCCTATTCCTGCTACAGAACTTTGCCCACAGGGAGGGCGATCCCACTCCTGTCCGCCTGTTCCGCCCTCCCAACTTCAATAACTCAGTCTCGGCCATTTGCCAATTGACACACTCCATCCGGGCATAGGTTTACCACTGCAGATCTGTTTTCGAGGGAATGAACAGAGCTCTGCCAACTCTACACTAACTGACTAATTCACCTATTTTTCAAGGTATGGACTATAGCATAACGTATTATTCGGACAAATTATGCCCTATTCGCCTAAGCCTCAAGTCCCCATTAAAAAGTCGTCAAGTTGACACGTCCACACGTCTACGTGCGCTTGCGCCAGATCTTTCTTTTGACAGCTGGCGACAGTCTGCCACCTGCCACCTGCCACCTGCCACCTGCCACCTGCCACATGCCGCCTTGCCAGCAGTCGCTTCTTATCAATCGAGATCTATGGGACTCTGCTGATTTGTTTCCTGAAATAAATCTCGTTCCAGATGACACCGCAATCCTAGGCCGGCAACACTCGTCGCATCTTCTCGAGCGCCCACAGGCTTAATTTGGCAGCCTGTGCGTCCAAGACACGCACGCAATTGATGGCAATGGGAGCATCAGAGCTCTTGGATCGCTCTGTGCGACCCTTATGCACCTGGATCAAGGCAACTCCCGTTCCCATCCTGCTTGTTTGCTTCATTGTGCTGGTGCTGCTGGGCCTGGGCTTGGTATGCTCCTGATCCCCGAATCTGCAGCTGCTGCTATATGCTGTGGAAGGATAATGATCGTTGACCGACAACCGGGCTCTTTCTAGCTCTTTGTCCTTCTTCACCTCGTTGCTCCCAAACCACGAGCAGCATCTCCCTCCGAGAAGACGTACATTACCTCGAGTCCGTCGGGCAGGCCGACCGCGCCCAAGAAACTGCCATGTTGGTACGATCGCTGGCTGGCCGAGGGCCACCTCCAAGAGCAGAAGCAAGCCCGTCCATATGAAGCCTATCCAAGCCCCGATGCAGGCAATATCGAACCGGCCGAGGTACAATTGAGCGTGGTGTTCCCCGCTTACAACGAAGAAGAGCGAATCATCCCCACACTGGAGGAGGCCGTCGATTACCTGGATCAGCATGTTGGTCGGGGCAAGAACTCCAAAAGCACTCTTGGTCATGGTGCTAGGCGACATCAGCATGTTAACCCTGCATCGGCCCCGAAGAGCCGGGGGGTAGGCGGGTACGAGATTTTGATCGTCAACGATGGCAGCAACGATAGGACTGTGGATGTAGCCTTGGATTTTGCCCAAAAGCGTGGCCTCCATGACATTCTGAGACTTATCACCTTGGTTAAGAACCGCGGAAAGGGCGGCGGCGTCACTCATGGCCTGCGCCACGTCAGAGGCGAATATGTCCTCTTCGCTGATGCGGATGGAGCATCCAAGTTCAGTGACGTGAGCAAGTTGATAGAGGGGTGCGATGAGGTAGTCGACGGATCCCTCCGCGGTATCGCGATTGGGAGCCGAGCTCACTTGGTCGGCAGCGAAGCAGTAGTCAAGGTGAGCCGAAATGCATATACTTTGCATTAAAAAAAAAAAAAAAAAGGAGCCAAGGACTGACGGGGTTTTTTT